>CM031945.1:17805694-17813194 GCA_018749465.1 Paracanthobrama guichenoti | reverse complement strand
CCATGACGACGGCCACCAACCAGATGAAGACTATCAGCATCACCACACGCCACTTGGTCATGGTGCTGTGCAGCTGCATGGTGAAGATGGTCTGATGGCGCTCCACTGCCACGGCCAGCAGGTTGACCACAGAGGCGGTCAGGCTCATATTGATCAAAGCTCCACGGACGAACCATTCTTTGATGGTCAGAGTGATGGTAAACGGCCCTGTATGGAACACAAGGTAGAGATACGAGATGCCGGCGAAGAGGTCCGCTGCCGCCATGTTCCCAAGTAAGTAATAAATGGGAAAGTGGAACTGTCGGTTGATGATGATGGCCGCTATGACCAACATATTCGCCAGAATAATAAAGACACAAATCGGGAGCCCAAGACCGACCACCACATAGTCATGTGTGCGCCAGTCACCAGTGATGTACTTGCCAGTCTTGTTGTAGAAGTAGGGCACAGAATTGTCATAAGCCTCGCAGGTAGAATTGAATAACATTATTAGAGACATTCATGTAAATCCCTTGAGCTGTTCAGTTGTTGCCAGTTTTCTCTGATGCCGTAATCCTAATGATGCGACCAGACACCATTTGAAATGATGGCTTTTACATATCAAAAGTGTGCCAATGTTGCTGCTTACAAGGCGTGTCTGTCTTTTATTGTTTTCCAACCCTAAAACACAGGAAGCACGAGGACAGCAACGTTATTTGTCCGTATAAGTCCAAGACAAGTGAATAAGTTAATCTTTAACAAGGGAATACTGAAAAGGATACTAACTAGTCATCATTGGACACACAACACGCTAGATCTGATTTCAACGCAAATTAAAAACTGACCGCAAAGTTAAGTTAAACGGAGGAATGACGTTGTGTCCCATTACAATCCCACCTGCATACTTTATTACTTAACATATCAGTTTTTAGAGGTAACCTTAAAAGAACGAGAAATAAACTAGTTGTGGATAATGAAACCTGGACGTGACAAATCTACTGCAGAAACACAAGGAATTTATTAGCCCCTGCAGGGTTACACTACAGTTTGGCTCGGTTGTCAGCACTAAAACAACAGCCACAGTCTTCTAACATAACATTAGGGAACACACTTACCTTTGCCAGAGTTTCAGAGCAAACAAAGAAAACACACATAACCGCAGCTCACAGTTGGCCGTGTGTCGATGTTTTGGCACTCGGGCGCTCGCCGGAAACGCTCATCTGGCGGAGGGAGAAATCTTCGCGTGAAGAACAAGAGAGAACTGAGATCCGCTGATCCCACCTTCCTGAAACCTGATTCGATATCATTCACTGCCCGAAGATCCAATGAACACGAGACTATTGTGTAAAACGTTTGACGACAGGTTTAGAAAGAAGATATTTTAATTCACATTCATTTCCCAGAAACTGGCATAGCGTGTATGGCAAGCCGCCTTCATATTTATTCCTTAATCCTATAGTGACTTATCACTAGATTTCATGTCACAGTTTCATAGTTACTCATAACTATTCCACGTTTTATTAGGGTAACGGGGCTAAAGGTACACCTTAAGAAAAATGTACTTTTATTACTCCCATAGTGTATGATTGCAGAAAAAAAAAAAAAAAATGCATTGAAGCAACAGATTTTGTGTGAAAATAAAAGTGGTTTATTTTGTTTAAAAATCGTATAAATGTATGAAGTTAATACTTGTTCAAAACAATTCATTTAGCAAAGTTTGCATTTTTTTTTATTTTGATAAATAAAATTGTTCATTTTTGTTCAATAAAAATACTGTCATTAACATATGTTAATATAAAAAACTTTCAAATATTTTCTTAATTTTTATTGAAAATTAATATTGAAAATAAATGTCTTTCTGATCTGTGATGGGAAAATTGAGTACAGCAATTTTGGCAAAATGCAGATTTGAACTTTGGTCGATCTGCGTCACAACTTTCTGTCACGCACCTTACCTCTATACACTATTGCTACTGTTGACAATCCAGCATCTTCCGTAATTTTGTCAGGCTCAACCAGACATCAGTGGACGGAGTTAGTGTACATGGCAAGGCGCACGATGCACTTAGTGTAAATAGACATTCTGTATAAGGAAATGTTTTTAAAAATACAGAAACGTAAAGTAAAGATTCTGAAAGCATTGAAGGAGATCCCATAACAATTTACATATATCGATATATAGATTTACAGTAAAAACAATAATGGTATTTTATTATACGATATGATTAATATCATATTTTTAAATTTGATGGTTTCAATATAAATATAGGTCCAACACCAGTGGCGCCTTTTGTAACTATGTAATGCTTGCTAAACTGCATTCTTGTATTTTTGGAGAGCGTGGGGCGGCGCCTGAATAATCAGCTGCGGCCCGGAGGCTTGCTCCAAACTTCATTTCGTTATACTGTACTTGTACATGTGTAATGACAAATAAACTTCAACCTTCAACCTTCAACCTTTTACCCCAAATACCATACCTTTACTTATTCATCCATTATTGAAAAACTGTTTCTTTGGAAAGAAACAACATGGAAAGATTATGTCTCCTAATGAAAAGTTACTAATACAAATCGGATCATCGATTTGAATCAACCATAGCTTGCTTTTAACTAAAATGTCATCTTTTAATTTCTCTAATGAGGTTGGTTTGAGCCTATCTTCAAGCTAGATTACAGTGTGTTAAAGTTGCCCAGGAAAAATCATCGCATTTGAACATCAAAATGGGCATACCACAGGGTTCTGTACTTGGTCCTTTGCTGTTCAGCCTTTTGTACTGTTGTACTGTCTACATGTATGGCTGATGTTAGACACTACATACCAAACCAGGCAGCCATGCTGTACATGCATGCTATCGTTTTTTCACATATTTCATACTGCATGACAGTTTGGGCGCAAGCAGCTCCGTCTGCAATAAAACACATTGGTTCACTCTATAATCAAGCAATAAAAATGAGGTATAAAAAACCAATTCGCCATAATCACTGTCATAGCCTTAAGAAATATAATTTACTAAGCTTTGAAAGCTTTAGTGATTTATGTTTTCTAAAATTAATTTTCAAATGTATTTATAATTTAGCACCTGAGCCACTTAGTAAATTACTAGCAAAAACAGCAAAATAATTACTAAAAGCATTTCAAATCATAACTGCATAATACCATACTGCAGGACAAGCTTCGCTCAGACAGCCTGTTCTGTCAAGAGCTGTAAGTTATGGAATTCATTACCATCAAGTTATGGCTAAAGACAAACCAAAACTGTAATCATTTTTAAATATTATTTTTTTTTTCTTTTCTTTTCTTTTTCTCTCTCTTTCTGTGATTGGGTGAATGGGTGAGTGAGCATATGTTTGAAGAAATGTGAATGTTTTATACTTGCATGCATATGTTTGAATGTACATATACATACAAGAATGTATTTAGAAAAGCCCAACCAGGGACAGGAGTTGAGAATTAGCACTAGCTATAAACTCTATATGCTGCGCATCAGTTGCATCAGTAACTATGTTGGACTGCATTGTCCCTGTTAAATAAATGAAAAAAATAAAAATGTAATTAATATGTGGTGAAATGTGTTACTTATAAGCATTTGGATAGGGACTACTTGAATACATCATCACTATTGGAATAAGTCCTAATAGTTAAGAATAATGTGTTATATAGCTTGCCATATGAGGTGAACACATAATGAAGTTGGAAGAACCTATTTAAAAAGGTGACTGTGACTAGGTCCTATAAAAGAGTTTACAACTAAAAGAAATATTTTAAAAATAAATTTTACACAAAACACAACACAAAACAATATAACACAAAAATACATTTAGCAGAATGTCCTGCTCAGACTATCTGGCTCCAAAATAATCATAAAACCATCATTAAAGTATCATATAAGTACCATAAAAGTATTACAAAAGTAGTCTGTACGACTCATGCACTATATTCACTGTCTTCCAAGCAACATTTTATGTGTGAAAAAGACTTAAAGTTTGAGCTATTATTAGAAATAGATGTTAGCAATGACAGACTTAAAATGGCCTTGAAACAACGCTAATTGTGTTGTGTTACAAAGGTTTCTGTTTTTAACTATGACTTATCATAATCATATGTTCAGTATGCATCATCCTCAAGAATCTGGGGTTTAATTGGTTTAATGCGGTCACTAATGCTGGGATAATTCAACACATTGAGCAGTTAACATGCCATCCAATACTCACAGGAATACTAAGCCAAAAAATGAAACAAACATATCGAGCATTTTGATGTAGTTTAGTCACTAATTTTAAACAGATTGTAAAAAGTGTCAGGCTACACATTTTAATGATAATGATAATTATGTTGGATTTTCTGTTAAACATCTCGCAGGAAAGACACTATAGCACAGTTATGATATTTAGCGGTTAAGTGTTTTGAACTGAAGATCTCCTAAAAGGCTAAAAATAAATATGTAAAAGCTGAACTGAAACTTAAAAACTTTGTACAACACACATTTTCTCCCTCACCTTTGTGAGACAGTGTACTGAACAGATCTTAATCCAATCAGGTTTTATTTTTGCTTGCTTTTTAATTAATATAAAACAAATCAGACAAAATGCAAGTAGTTGTTTTTCAGTGAAAATCTTGCGCCAAATGAACCAAAGGCAATCGAAGATTGTGTTTTATGATGTCTTTATCTAGAACGAAGTCCCATATGAGTTTGTTGACTATCTCAGGTTGATCTTGTTGAACCCAGTGGCTGCATTCGGGAATAGTGTGAATGACGACCGGACCCCTTACATAAGGCCTCGTTCCGCCAGACATGCCCTCTACCAGTATATTGTCTGCCTCACCCCAAATTAACATGCAGGGCACACCAACATCCTGATGCTTGTACAGAGTGTTACTGTAGAAAGAGAGGTGCATAGTAACCACTTTAAGCAATACACTGCAGTTTAAGCCCATGCTGTAGAAATGGAAGTGTGATGTGTTTTAAACCTGAGGAGAGAGCGAAAGTAGTTCAGAGGGGCTGTGAGACCTCCGGGCTGGGACAGCCGGTACAGGTAACCCTCCAACTGGGACTCAGTCAGTCTTCTGGCTTTGTTCTTGATGCCCAGATTCTTGCCACAAAACAGACTTCGAACCAACTATGCACATGACCAGTGTTGGGGAAAGTTACTTTTAAAAGTTACAATATTGTGTCACTCCCTTAAAAAGTAACTAATTGCATTTTGCATAACTTTTTATGGAAAGTAATGTGTTACAGTAGCTACTTTTGCATTACATTTTCCCACCTGTGCTGGGTTTGCTTGTTTGTTTTTATTAATAACAAGGCAAATTTACAGTCCAAAAGTGACCAAAAGTGAAATTAATACATATGAAAATTTTAAATGTAAAATTCATAAAGATCGGAAGTTTGAAAAACACTACCTTAAAATCTTCAAGAGACAAAACTATTTCAGGCATCAGCGGTAACTGAAAGAAACATGCATGTCCTGAGCGCAACAGCTGATAGGGTCTTCTCAAAACCGCATCTGGGTTTTACAGAAATAAGCAAATGAATTTTCAGTTTTAGTTCAGGATCAGAGCAGTGTTTAGAAACAGAAGTGAAACAAAGGCCTGTCTGGCTCACTCTTACCCAGCCATGAGGCGGGGTGAGGGGCGTTCATGACAATGAGAAGCTGCACCATGTCTGGCCTCTCCAGCGCAAAATGCCATGCCAGCATCCCACCCCAATCATGGCCCACCAATATGCAACTTGTGTGACCTGTAATTAAACAAATGTCATTCCAGTGCATTTAGTGTCTAAGGCAGCCATTTCTCGCACTGTGATATAGTCAGTAAGCAGCCCTACCCAATTCATCGATGGTGTCTCTGATGTCATATAAGAGTGTCTCCAGTGAGTATTCCTCCAGCTGGACCGGTGCATCAGAATCTCCACAGCCACGCAGATCTAGCGCCACCGTGTGGTAATGACTACTGAATTCATTTAACTGGTAACGCCAGGAGTACCTGCAGGTCATATTGCAGGTCAACTGCAGGTCATGATGTATTAAAGGGATAGTTCACCCAAAAATTAAAATGATCCCATAATTTACTCACCCTCAAGCTATCCTAGGTGTATATGACATTCTTCTTTCAGACAAATACAATCGGAGTTATATTAAAAAAAAATATCCTGGATCTTCCAAGCTTTATAATGGCAGTAAATGGCTTGAAGCTAGATATTTTATTTTATAATGTGTTAAATATGGATATTTTTCTTACAAAAACCCATTGATTCACTCCAGAAGGCCTTTATTAATCCCTGGAGCCATGTGGAGTACTTTTATAATGGATGGATGCACTTTTTGGGCTGCCATTCACTGCCATTATAAAGCTTGGAAGAGGCAGGACATTTTTAATGTACTCCGATTGTATTCGTCTGAAAGAAGAATGTCATATGATCCTTAATCCTTGAACAGGATGAAGATGTCCAATTTTTTCTTATTTTGTTTAAATATCTTTTTTTTTTCTTTTTTTCTTTTTTTTTCCTTTCATTTAGCACTGCCCTTCGGAAGCAACAGAAGATACTTAGATGTTTCCCTGAAGACAAATTAAGCACAATTTACCTTGATCTCGTGTTTCCTTCTGGAGCATCAGTGAATGTTTGAACCGTTTTTTTAATAGTTGTGTTTGAGTCCCTCAATTGTCCTCAGTGTGAAAAGATGGATCTCAAAATCATACAGTCACTGCTGGAGAGGGTTCAAATATGTAAAAGATGCTGGAAAACTGAAGAATTTCCTGGATTTTTCTCAAGAACATTGGGCAGTTTAACTGCTCAGGACAAACAAGGGACTCAAGAACAACCATCACACAACAAAAAAACAGCCATAGATCATCCAGGGAACAACACAGAATTAAGAATCAAGGGTGTAAACTTTTGATATGGTCATTTTTATAAATTCAGCTATTTTTATCTTATATCTTTTATTTATATGTAAACATTTAATGTAAAATGATCTCATTCAGGACTGTACTAAATAAAAAATAACATGCATTTTGTATGATTCTGCAAGGGTGAGTAAACTTTTGAGCAAGACTATATGTTTGTGTGTGTGTGTGTGTGTGTGTGTGTGTGTGTGTGTGTGTGTGTGTGTGTGTGTGTGTGTGTGTGTGTGTGTGTGTTAAATGTGCTTTATAAGCAAATATTGTTTTGTCGATATTTAATAAATATAATAAAACATAAACATAATAAAACAAAAATAAAATATAAAACACACACTGCAACAACATTCAGATGTAATATAATAAAATAATAATTTGTCAAATTATCTGAAATGTCTATATATTTGAACCTATAAGAAAACAATAGAAGCACTTTACGAAACCATTTACTGCTACATACTAATGTACCATTTTAAATAAACAGAAACAGAATGAGAGGAAGTCACCAGTTCTCTGGGAATCCATGAAGAAACAGCATTAGGGGCTTTCTGTGGTCTCCTTTGGTCACATAATGGAACCTCAATCCTGAACTCTAAAATGTGAATAAAGACCAAGAAAAAGAAG
>CM031945.1:17680694-17800694 GCA_018749465.1 Paracanthobrama guichenoti | reverse complement strand
TGTTTTGATCGTGTGCGCGCACACACACATTGAGATACGTGCACGACGCCGGACGAGTCCGTGTCACACACCGCTAGCATTGATAGCGGGTCGGAGGAAATATGTGGCTCATTTTCTTGCTCTTGAGGCCTATCGCAGTGCCTCAACCTCATGAAATCCCCCTAGTTAATGTTTTGATTCTACACGAACTCGTTTAACGTTAAAATGACGGCATGGCCTCGGTGTTTAGCGACTTTTCGTGTAAGGACTCATCCGAGCTGCCCGCAGTCGCCATTTTGTCTCCGTGTAACGGTGAAACGCACAACCTTTACGTTTTCATTAAAAATGTGAGCGAGTCAATAGGCATATTTGAATTCCCTCTTTCCGTGGTCAGTAGCATTACTATTCTTTGCATTAAAGTGTATTTTGTTGAGATCTGTCAGTTTGCTTTCGGTTTGCGCTCAGATTTCCTCCGAGTGAATCCTCAGATTTTTGTTGCAGAAATGTCAGATGTATGATTATTGAGCGGTTTAGATATTCTGAGTATTAAATGCAGTCAGTCAACCCTTTGTTGTACACTTAAACTTGTGTGAGGAGCAAGTCTTCGGTGTGTTTGTAATCTGACATCATAGCTCTGTGATTGACAGCTGATGGGCGACTGACAGGTTTCCTTTCCTGATTTACTTTTGTGTTCGGGAGTGATTTTTAGTTATTTAGCGATTTTACTCGCTTATTTAAGTCACCATGAAATCGATTTTTTTATTATTTATAAATTATCATTATTATTATTATTATTTTTTTTAAATATCCACGCACATCATCGTCATTTTTTTTAATGTGCTCTGGTAATCTTGAATCAGTTTTAGATCATATTTTTAATAACAGATTTGTACTCCAGCTTGTTGCTGAAAAACGTTTAACTGACAAACTCTTAACAACTTGCTGTCATGACATTAACATACATTAAATAATGAATACATCACTAACTGGTTAAGTAAAAAATATGAATATGTAATGCAGTGTATCGTATATATTTAGCAAAATGCTTTTCTCTAGGTTTTTTTTTTTTGGTTTTTTTTACTAACTAATGAGTGTATGGACATTTTGCTTTCTTGAGGAAAATGTAATGTCGAGTGACATCTTTCCCCGGTTGAAACGCCGATTGAGCGATTACATGAGGCAGGATTCATTTTGGTAATGTATCTCACAACATACCTTCTGGTGTTTATTTCGTGCTGTAATATACTGTAGTAAAGGAGCATAGGAGATGAGACGTGCGCTTGAGCCGTGCTGCGTGAACTGAGGTGGCTACAGTGATTTCTCAACGGCGTATTAAAGGGCACCAAAACCACATTTATTGTTTGAGTTTCATATAAAAATATAAGACTTATTGAAAGTTGTGACCATTATTAAAAGCCACAAAGCATTTTGCGATTTATTTGATGTGGGGCACAACAAACGATTATTTTGATAATCGATTAGTTGACCGATTATTTACCGATTAATCGGATAAACCCATTTATTTTATTTGTAATAAAATGCGATCATACTAGCATTTCTGTAGTACCGACTCCCGAGTAGATCCGGTACCCGCAGCTGCGTTCAGTCGCTTCCGTGTTTATCCAAGCGCAGGGATCCAGACTGTAATATACTAGTGTCTGTGAATATTAAACTGCAAAATACTATGTTAATATTACTCCTGCGTGTCTGTGTGAATGGCGCTTGCTGTCTTTGTCACTTCATGAGCATTTACAGTTTCATTTGAGAAAACTGTCATATCATGAACACAGACACTCAAAGCGCTTCACGGCAACCCGTCAAAATAAAAGCTTGGTTTAACGTGAAGAAATTGACAGAATATATTAGGCTACTGTTGTACAGTAGATTTAGCTATGTCTCTCTATAATAATAATAATAATAATAATAATAATACATCTCTACTAATAATAATAATAATGCCTAGATCGTTGCTTATTTTTCACAGCATACAGCCTATAAATGTTTGTATTATTTACTTATGATTATCATCATAAATAATAAAGTCATTGAATTTTAAATTTAAAAAAAAAATTCAAATAAAAACATTTTGCTGTGGTACCGAAATTGGTACAGAGTACCGTACAATTTTATGGAATTTTGGTACCGTGACATCCCTAGTTACCACATAAGAGGAGTGTTCTGCAGGAACACACACATTCGCTCTGGACACAGTACCCGTTACTGACATTTCTTTATCCTGTAGAAACATCTTACATTTATGTTCACTTACACGCTTTTATCCCTTTACAGTTAGTATTCATAAAATACTTGAATTACATGTTGACTTTAAGAACTAAATTTAGCGTCCAACAGCAGATATTTCAGCTAAATGAATGTTTTTGCGCTGAATATTAACCGTCTCCCTCTCGACCAGTGTTAATCTTGACAGAAATTTTTAATTTAGTCTTAGTCTTCGTCTTCAGATGAAAATGTTTATTAGTCTTAGTCACATTTTAGTCTTTTTGTCTTTCATAGTTTTAGTCTAAGTCATTGCATTTAAGTTTTAGTCATTACTTTTAGTCAAACTGCCATTACCAACATATAAATTTAGTAGCTTTTTTATATACAGTCTTTAGACAAAAATGGTCATTTTATAATTTTTCTCTATTTAGACCAATTCAATTAAGCTTATGTGAAATTTAAATCAGGCTGTATTGACATTGCACTCTTAGTAGTAACACTTGTGCAATGCTACATATCCCTTTACCACTTAAGGTTGAGTAAATGATGGCAGATTTTTCATTTTGGGGTGAACTATACCTTTTAAGATCTCATTAATAGCCTACAAACTGTTAACGTTTATTTAAGACACAAGACTACGTTTTACGAGGACACTTGCAAAGACGGGGATTTTGACACATACTGTGTATTTGAACGTTCAAGCTCAAGGCACGAAATAGAGCTCAAGTTTAGTCAGGCACTGTATGAGGTGCACGCCGCGCGTCAGGCTTAACTTAACACGCACATTTACCTAAATTAAGAATGGTTTGCTTAAAGCGTTTACATGATGACGGCGCATCACGATTGAAATATTTCAACCGTGCTATCGCCCACGCCTAATATATTTGTTCAAACATAAAAAAACAATATACATCCATCAAGTTTATAATAAAAACTAGCCTAAAATTGGTGAAGGTAACGATGATGCTGTTTTACCTGCTTCATGTGTCCGTCAACTTGCTGTTCCACAACTTCCACTCCATCAACAGCTTTAGTAAAATGACCTGTTGACTGGGGATTTTATTGACTAACTCCATCTCTGCTCTTTGTCTTTTAAGTGTTACCTTTTTTGAATGCTTTTTTTTATTTTTTAGAATAGCTGACATTTATACCCATCGAAGATCGTTCTTTGCGTGACCATTTTCAGATTAGTCTACACTAGAACGCTGTGTTGCAGTGAGAGTGAGCTTGCTAGATCGAGTTTTGGTAGCCTAGACTACCCGTACCTGTGACTTCAGCTGCCGCTGCGGCTGTCTGAGAGATTAGATTATGCAAACGCCCTCATTGACGGATGCACATTTTTGAAAGACAGCATAGGAAGAGATCATGTATTTTTAATGTCCGATATTCCTAAAATAACATTCTAGTCCCGTCTCGTTAACAAAGAAACGGCATACATTTCGTCATAGTTTTTATCATCAGATGTTAGTTTAGCTTGTCAACGTCTCATTTTAGTCACAGAAAAAGTTGCCGTTGACGAATATTTTTCGTCTTCGTTAACGAAATTAACACTGCTCTCGACTGTGTTTGGTGCGTGTGCTCCCCACGCCGGTGCTCGTTCAGTGAAGTTAACACAGACTGTCAGGACTCCCGTGAATTAGTAGCATTTACAGATGAGGATATAACTACTGTTCTCTATAGATCAGTGGATATAACCTGTATAATGAACGTTTTGCGCTGAGGATGCACACACACATTTGTCAAAGCGCATGACAGGGTATGTTAAACGCTAATACATTTGCTTGAAGCTAATGTTTTGGGCACTTGGATCTTTCCCGCATCAGCTCACTCTGTTTCCACTCCACTATTTCTAGATGCGTTATTCAGTGCTGTAATTTGGCGCGACTGGAAGCTTTGCGTACAGAGAGCAGACCGGACTAATCGATAATGAGAATCGACTAGTTGTTGCAGCACTAATTTGATGGCAGGCACGTCACAAATGTTTAGTGAAGTTTTGTTCATGCATCAGCAGAAAACAACACAGACTAAAATATTTTAGGTTTAGGAAGATGTACCATTACTGATTAAAATCAAGAAATTATATAGTCAGTCTGGAGCTAGTGTCCACACAGCTGACATGTTTAACTGTTGTAGCGTATCCACATTGTGTGAACGAAATAGCCACGGAAACAAAGTCAAAACATGCCATCAGAGAAGCGCTAATCAAACATCTGCATCCCTAGTTATAGAATTGAAATGTTACAGTAGCTTTTAAAGGTGCCATAGAATGCATTGAAACAATATTTTAAATTGTTCTCTGATATCTACATAGACTCTACATGTGGCTTAGGTAAGAGAACAGGTCCATTTACAACCCTAGGATTTGTCCCTAGAATGAAATGGTCTGTTTTTGCCTTATTTGGAAGGGTTATGAATAATAATGTTGAGCTCTGCTCTGATTGGCTCATTTCAGGAGCTCATACAAGTGCAGTTATTCAGCAAACACAATCGCAAACAGCACATGCAACGCAGACCGACTGAATGACACTTTAAGCGGAAAATCTCAAATGGAGATTGCTGAAATGCAGCTTACTTTGTTTATTGGCGTTTTCAGATTATCTGATATGCACATGGTTTGCAAATTTGCCAGATTGCAAATTTTAAGTACAACTCGGAGATATAGAGATATAGAGATATAGAGATATATATATATATATATATATATATATATATATGTATATATATGTGTGTATATGAACTAAAACTGTTGGTAACCGTATGAATGCATATTTGTAATTTAACTAAACTTAGGACTGGTGGTGGTGTTTAAGATGTTGTTGGTCATTTCAGTGTTACTAAAAAGATTCAAGAGTTTTATCTTTTACAAAAATTTTATTTTTTAAAAAAAAAAAAAAATTATATTATTAAAAGATGATACTACTAATAACAATATTCAACACACTAAGGATTGATGGGCTAATGAGTTCATGAATATTAATCATGTTGACAGCATTCGCTCAACTGATTTGCCGTTCGTCGAAACGGACAGGGACTGCCAGTGAGATTGCCAGTTGCGCATCAGTCCCGTCCACTACCGGGAAAAAAAACGGCATATCTTCTGCTTGTTCTTAAAAGCTGAATAATTCTAAATGAACTCTGGTATTTTGACAGGAAAATACAACAAAGAATATTGTTAACATGTAGTGCGTCGATTTTGCGTGGTATGTAAGACTCTTGCGCTGTGTGTGTGAGAAACGCTCGTCTTATCTTAGTCATGCATGGGGGAAAAAAAGGTGGTCAACGAAAATTTTTCATCATATTTTCGTTAACACAATTCAGAGGAAACGAACAACTTTGAATTAAATTGGTGCGTTATTCGGTTATAGATAAAACATCAACCATGTGCCTGTTGACAGTTCAGTTCTGTGGGAAGGGAATGAAAAGTGCTCACATCCCCTACACAGCCTGCAACATAACATTTATATTCATAATCTGCTATATTGTCCTCGTCTTCACAATACCTGCAGAAGTTCTGATGATTTGGCTGTGCAGGTCCACGTTAATACTGCCAATTAAAATTGATGCAAATTTGTGGGCGTAAATAGTAATGGTCCCAACTGTTACGTCACAGTCGGTGTTATGTTGGGATTCGCCCGGTTTCCAGTGGTTATTTACATGTGAAGGAGGAAACGGTGGCGTTTGAGGCTCATGTACTGAACTCTTATTATTCAACTACACCAAGGTAAATACAGTTTTCCATTCTAGGGCACCTTTAAAATTCAGACCAGATGATTACACTAGGCTCAGTTGTTGCCCATCATGCTCTTAGTAATAGGACAAAATAGATATGAGATACAGTTCAACAAAGATATACATTAAAATGTTTAAGTATGTTTTGTATTCAGGTACAAAATACAAAGGAATACTTTTATTGTAATAAATGCAATTTACGCCAAGACATGCATTTTGACATAAATTTGTCTATTAAACCATTCAGATGTGTCACAGAAGGCTCAAAAAGTTACCCTTTGTATCATCACCTTTAGTCCGTACCATATCGAGTTTTTGTTTTGTGGGCTATAACTTTTTTTTTTTTTTTTTTTTATATATAAACATCAAGAACATCCCAGAGCTCAACGCTAAGGATTTTTTTTTTCTACTGGCCTGGTCAGGCAGAGGTTAAAATGTTTACTGCCAAAATTTTCATTTGCCCCACCCCAAAAAAGTTATTAATTTAAATATTAGTCGATTTGCATGTCTATTCGAGCTCTCTGTTTATGTTCCCCAATGATGGCGGCTCCTGGGCATGCTGCAAATCAGCCGTTATTATATCGAGCCCGATCTTTTTTTAAACAGAGACTGAATAAAATGGTGCTCTGCATACACTGTTAAACTGAAATGGCACAGGCCTACCACAGCAGCACAACTTCTGTCAAGAGCATCTAAAGAAAACATCCCGCGGCTGTTTTGCCTCAAGACAAGACGGCAGTGTGAGTATTTGGATTATTACAGTGAAGGTTTACACCGCACTAGAATACGGTTATCAGTCTTATATTTTGATTTTAATACAGCTGCGTTCATAAAGCATTCTGTTTATACGAGCTGCCGAAGCTGCGCATGGCTCAAACATATTCTCTGTAACCGTTTTTTGCTTGTTCAAGTGCAAGAAAATAAGAACTCTATTCAGCATTTGTGTGCTGTCAGGTCTCCAGACTGCGACCAAATGGTCTCAACAATTTTGATATAGGTCGTGCTGGTGTGACCACAACGTTGTCCATGTCCATGCATCAAATGGCAAACGAAATGAAAGCGGAAGGAAACTACGCTACACATTTGTGCTTCACAGACAGCTTATCCGTTCAGATCAAAAATGTATCTGCAGCGGCGTGAGTTGAGGGCCGATCTTGATCGCTCGACACGATTACTACACAGTGCTGGGAGATCAGTGAAGAAATACATTGAATTTGCCACAGAATTAATAACATCGCTGCAAAGTCTGTATATAAAGTCTTTTTATCGCTGCAAGATCTAGTGAGAAGCATTCAGGTTCGGCGCAGACTCAGTGCTGTTTGATCTGATGTCTGTGGTTTAAAACAGAACTCTGACATGGACCAGAGCAACATTGAGCCATGAATGAACAAATTATAAAAGATTTTCAGTCCACAAATCAGCAACATTCACCATGGATTTAGTGTAGTAATACTATCTGTAACTATGGTATTATGACAGAAATGGTCAAACGCTTACAATTACTAGCCTACACCTCTTTTTCCAGCACTTCAAAACTATAATACTTAAATGATATTTTTAATGTGATTGACCAAAACATGATTTGTTCCTTTGTTCCTGATCCTTCAAAGATTATCCCCATTTATAAAACTAAAAGTTTCAAGATGTAGGTAAACTCACACTTATTTTAAAAAGGGCTCTTGGGATGTGCACACACAAAACTTCTCACACAGTGCAGGAATACCAAATTAAGTTTTCTTTGACATCTATTTGCGCTTGAATATTTAAACTGGCTAGTCATAAAAACCCGTGCAAATTATACTTTTTTGTAGTTTTGACCCGATCAGACAAGTGACAGTTCTGTCAGCTCTGTCCTTACTGTTGAGCCCTGCATACCATGGAACTAGGGAACTTTCCCCAGGAACATTGGGGTGGTACTCGGTGTGTTTCAACCGCAGGGACCACAAAATAAAAGTTTGTTTACATAATGTGTGTAATTATTGTGTATATAAATACGCACACATGCATTTATATACATCTATATTATATATCGAAATTAATAGTTTGACAGCCCGTGTGTGTTATTTATATAAATGTATGTATGTTTGTGTGTGTGTATAAAAAAAAAACTCTCTCTCTCTCTCTCTCTCTCTCTCTCTCTCTCTCTCTCTCTCTCTCTCTCTCTCTCTCTCTCTCTCTCTCTCTCTCTCTCTCTCTCTCTCTCTCTCTCTCTCTCTCTCTCTCTCTCTCTCTCTCTCTCTCTCTCTCTCTCTCTCTCTCTCTCTCTCTCTCTCTCTCTCTCTCTCTCTCTCTCTCTCTCTGTGTGTGTGTGAAAGCGCCGGCGAGTTGCTGTACGTCAGATACAGGTACAGCATTGGTTTTCAGCGTGACTGCCACGAAAAATCCCCATTGACATCCCTGTGCAATGTCTAGGCGATATAAAAAAAAAAAAGGCATATAATACATTCAGAATTTGAATAAAACTTTTGTTTTCCAGGGCTCCAGACTGCAGCCTTTTTTCCTGCTGGTGTGACTGAATTTTGCTAGAGGTGCCCAACTGATAAGAGCTGTAATTTGTTAAATATGAGAAACCTCAAACGGCAAACAAAACGAAAGTGGAACAGAACCGCGCTACTTGTTTGAACTGCGCTGCGCAAACCGTTCATCAGCTCGGAGCAATAATGGACAGCGCAGTGTGAGCTCATACATGGGCCGATCTCGTGACACCGTTAATACACAGTGCTCGAGCGCTGGGAGATCCAGTAAGAAAACCCTTGAATTCACCACAGTAGTAGTAATAACATCGCTACAGATATCAGATCAAACCGTGCTGACATGGAAACCAGAAACATTCAGGGGTTTTAGTCCACAAATCATAAACATTCACCATGGATTTAATATAGTAACACCCCGTGGTATTGTGGGATATGTATGTATGTATATTTAAAAAAAAAATTTTTTTATACATTATTCCTTTCAGAGTTTGTACTACCTTTTTAAGAGTAAAAAGCCCAGGGCTTTTAAGTGCTTCACACTTTTTCCAGCACTTAAAAGCTCTAAATATTATCCAATTTTATTATTATTTTTAATGTGGTGAGATGATTTGTAAAAGTAAACGTTTAAAGGGGTAGGGCACTTTGTGGCAAACAAGCACTTTTATTTGAAATTACCATTATAACCAGTAGGTGGTGGCATAGGAGCACTTATTTGACTTATTAGACATTTCCACTCCTTAAATGGAAAAAAGGAAGTCACAAAGTCTCATGAAAAACTGACTGTGACTGTTCAAATTGTGACTGAATTACACGCTTCAATACAAAGGCCTATCCACATAAATGCGGGATTCACTCTCGAAATTGATAAATATTTATGTATCGAAATCAGGCTCATATAAATGTCAGGAAAACACAATTCCTGGCTGCTTGTCTCTATCCATGGATCACTGGATCTTTAAGTTGTAAGGAGCACTATAGATGGTTTCAACGACAACAACATAAACGGTACTGCGCATGCGTGAATTTGTGGCCCAAACTTCCGCAAAGAATCAATAACAAATGCTGCGTTCGTTCTTATGTGTTATCATTTTTCATTTTAATTGTGCAACATTAACTTCGTTTATGTTTTTATTGTTTCAGCATGTTTATTACAAATAATCTCCCATTTCTGTCTGCAATATAGAGTGGAGGAAACGCCCCCCTTAAAGGGTTAGTTCACCCAAAACTGAAATTCCTGTTATTAATTACTCGCCCTCATATCGATCCCAACCTGTAAAATAAAAAAGATGAACAAAGGTCTTATGGGTTTGGATCGACATGAAGGGGAGTAATAATGACAGAATTTACATTTTTGGGCGAACTAACCCTAAGGACCGTGTAATGCTGTTCTCTGTACAGTAGACTAAATAAAATGCGAACGTATTAGCGTTTTAACATACCCTGTCATGCGCTTTGACAAATGTGTGTGTGCGTCCTCATATACAGGTTATATCCACTGATCTATAGAGAACAGTAGTTATATCCTCATCTGTAAATGCTACTAATTCACGTGAGTCCTGACAGTCTGTGTTAACTTCACTGAATGAGCGCCGGCGTGGGGAGCACACGCGTCAAACAGACAGAATGCAGTCGAGAGGGAGACGGTTAATATTCAGCGCAAAAACATTTTTAGATTGTTAAAAATATGCTGCAAAAGACGCAAGCCCAACGGTCTAACACATCCATCTAGCGCACATTTACATAGAAAAACACTTGTTTCTGTGACGCTGTGAGAGTGCACTATTTCACGCTGTCACATTGCACCGGAACAGTGGATTACAGCTTTGAAATGGTGTATTTAGACTTTTACTTCCAAACTGTCTGCAGTTGTTAGGATAACACTATAACGCCTTTAATGACGCCACCGTTTCGCCTGTCAATGTCTGCTCTGTGTATGAAGGAGCTGCCTGAGCCCTGCTCTCACCTCCGACATGGAGAACAGATTATGTACGTTTTTATGTAAAAAATGGGCAATATATTGCATCGCCAAAAATGATCGAGGTCATGTCCATATAACATGCGATAAGTCGATACATTAAATATCATGACAGGCCTAGTTGGAGCTGAACTCTGCAGGACTGTGGCCCTCCAAGAAGTTTGAGACCATTGTGTTAGTAGTTTTAATTCTTTATCTCTGAAGCATGTTTATTACATTGTGCTTGCCTTAACCCTGTGAGAATCCTGAAATGCTTTGGAAGAAAGTTTCCTACAAAGTTAAACCTAATATAGCTTCAGCAAAAATAGATTTTAAAAAGATATGTAATTTGATATGTAATTTTACTCGCCACAGAAGCTGGCATTGTGTTAACGCACAAACAAACTCTTTATTTAAAGAATCAAAACAACAAGTTAAAGCAGTTTTGCATTATGGATTGCTTTTTTTGTGATCAACACCCCACCATAGACTGACTTTCTTGGCTTCTGCATTGGATCCACTTTGAACATGCAAAGTGCAGGGAACGTCTCATTTCTTAGGAGAGTTTAGTTTGGGTTTATGTAATGGGTTTAATTGACTGACTTGTTCAACTTCAGTATTACTAACACACAGGGACTGTAACCTCTGTACCTTTCGTACTCTGGCTGTGTGTACATCGCCCTCAGGCAGCATAAAGTGCACAGAGATGGCAGGGCAAAGGTCAGTCTAGGTGCTGGAGGTTACACAACAGCATTAGATGTGTCCTTTTAATGTACAGATGACTCTAGGTCTGCTTGGTGGTGATAACTTAACAGTAATCTTGTAGATTATATTTGAGTGCTGTTGTTGGGTGGGACTCTGTGTGTGCATGTCTGGTTGTTTTCCCTCCTCACTGTTTTTGTTGCCATAGCAACTCCATCATTGGCCTCATTTAGGATGTGACCTCTGGATGAAGGGAGCAGGAGTGAAGGGATAGAAGAAGAGATAAACAGAAATTTACTTGTATCTGTGCTGCTTTCTTTCTTTGCAGTGTACATCAGAAATGCCAAATTATCCTGTATTTGATGGTTATAAATCTGTGTGGGAGGTTGTGGTTGTAATGGTGTTATTTTAGTAGCACTGAGTAGGGTTGGGTACTGTTCACATTTTAACTGGTGCTGGTATCGGTACCCAATGGTAGCTTTTTTTCAATAGTTTAGGGATGTTTACATTTAATATCTGTTAAGAAACTATAAGTCATTTATAGAAGTGTTATTGACATTATTCATAAAAACATTTATTTTCATTTCTATGAAAAGATTTCCCACAAATTCTGTGTTGTATATTTTATAAAACCTTAATTTAATTAAACTTTTTTTTTTTTTTTTTGTGAAACAAAGTGCTGCACAGCTTTATACTGTTAAAATAAAAAAAATCATCAAGGAAAAATGTATTTACTTACAGGTAGTACTAGTAGTTTATACTCGAAGCATCTGCACGAGCGCGGGTGCGCGTGGCAAAAATGTCAACGCGGAGTGGGTGGATATTCTTAGGAAAATTTTCCTTTTTATTAATCCCATTATTAAATGGGTTTTTAGGGCAATATGTAATGTAAAAACACATTACTATGCAAATTACTGTATAGGTGCATTTCATAGAATGGGAATGGAATTTATGGCCATGTTTATCATTAATACTTGGTCAGTTTATTGATTTTGTTTGGTTAACTTTGGATAAATATTTTATTTTAATACCGTGCAGTTCACAAAATTAAGATTCAAGAGATGGTTCAAGTCAGTGTTCAATAAATGAAGTTAAGTTTAGAAATGTTGTGCATCCACTTATTATTAGTGTGACATTTTAGCATGCAAATGAAGGTCAAAACTTAAAGATCTCAGCCCTAAAAATCAGCTGCACCTATTGGCCATCGGCTGACCCTGACCTCTAAAAATCGGCATCGGCTATAGAAAAACCCATATCGGTCGATCTCTAGTGTGAGGTAAATGAATCTGCATGTCTGTGCCATTCATTCACACAGAGACACGCAAGATTTGTATTTAAGTAGTCTTTTTTTTTTTTTTTTTTGCAGTTTAATATTCACAGACGCTAGTCTATACCACCAGATGCGTTTTTAAGGACCAAAATTTGGTACCGATTGATTTAATGTCAATTGGTACTCTGTAGTACTGATGTAATTCTGTCGGTGCCCTTAAAAGTACTGGGTTCGGTACACAACCCTATCACTAAGATACTTTTTACAGGTTTTATTTTCGTAAAAAAAATTTTTTTCCGGTTTATTAATTTTGTTGTGTTTGTTCAGTGTTTACCACAGATTCGAAAGCAATTTGTGGTGGTGCCGGGGTGAGGGGTGTTGGTGTTCCATGTCAGACCGGGATGGTGGGGGGGTTGTTTGATTGCCACATTTAATTGTTTGATTGTGTGTGCATATATAAGAATCTCTAAAAATATTAGGACGCATGTTATTAATGTTTTAAAATTTCACATTTTAAAAAAAGTTAAATCAAGTGTTTTGATCGTCTAAATTTGTATTCAAATGCAAAACCTAAAAATAAGCAGTTATTATCTGCGATTTTTTTTTTTTTTTTTGAGCACCTAGACTAGTCAAGTCACCTTTATTTATATAGCGCTTTTAACAAGTCCAATTGTTTCAAAGCAGCTTCACATTGTTAACAGGAAAATAATGCAACAGAATTTGTATAGCCGTTCTGGTGAAACGGTGATGTGATCCAGCTAATTTCAAGTGTCATTTAGTGTCAATGTGGGCAAATCGGTAATAAAGATGAAATTTAGGTGTAGAAACCAGGCTCAGTCGGGGTGCCAGTTCTCCTCTGGCCGACGAACAAACAGTGTATGATTTTAATTCTGGCAACATTGATACATGTATATTTATTAAAGAATTATATTAAAACCTTAATTACTACACTAATTGTGATATAAATAATAGGAATATTAGAAGAAAAATATTTTAAGTGGTCATTAATGGACCATAATTATTGCACAAATGGTATTTAGTACCAAAAGATCTCCTCAAAATATTCAATAAATATTATTAAACTAAAATTTATTTAATTGAAAAAGAGTTAAGGTGTATGGTGACATTTGACCACCAATGAGTGTGACCAATTAGTAAGGAATACCTGAGGGCTAAATACAAGAAAAACATTATCTCCATCACTCTCCATAATAAAATGATACTGTAAATGTGGTTGACGTAATAATCAATGCACTCTATGCTGTACTGTTTACCAAAAAGTGCTGCAAATACCTGTATGGTGAAGCTGTTGTTTATCCGTTTATTACAGTCAAATGTAATGACACAGCACTGGTTTGTTCAGAACTATTGAGAGCTCCATGAAGCACGTGACCGCGCGCGCCGCCGGGAGATGAACGCATGTCACAACTCTGTTTTTTAACGGCTCTGGCTTTAACTGCTATGCCACATTAAGTGTGCTAAAACGCTATTTATTGTTTGGATTTCATATTAAAACTTTCGTATTGAGGGCTGCAAGAGAGGCACGGGAGACGGAGGGAGAGCAGGGAAAGGAAATGCAGCTAAACAAATACGAGTACGTGTTTTAAAAGGTGTAAAAAAAAAAAAAAAAAAAAATATATATATATATATAACAAAACGCAATATGTGGCGGCCGGTGTTGATTCTGTGGCGCACCGCCATGGATTAGTCTGTGCAGGAAACACTGTTGTTTGTTAGTTTATTTTTAAGCCTAGATTTTATTAGGACTCTTCATATAGGAAAACTGGAATTGTGATATTTTGCTTTTCAACTATATATATTGCGATACAGATTAAAGTCATCTGGCAAAAATTCCTGCACATTTTTATCAGATGACTTAAATCTATATTATATTTCTAGTGTAGTGGGGTGATTTTTTTTTTTTTCATGGAGTGCATCTGCAAGAAAAAAAACAAAGCTGAAACATTACTTTAACTGTGAAGATGGCAAAATCCTTTAGGGCTGAATTTAGGAAAAGTTCCACTAATACCAATATTTCTAATGCAAATAATTGTTGGAGAATGCTGTAAGAAAGTACTATTTCAAGTCTTTAGGGATGCACCAATATGAATATTTTGGCTGGTATGATAAATGCGATGCATTTAAAAGCCGATAACTGATATATTGGTAGATAAAGCCACATTTTTATAGACTTTTTGAGAGCCTGATTACAGAAACAAAAGTCTCACGATTTAAAATCCATGTTTTAATCCCAAAGCTACCTCTCAGATCGGGAATTTGGGATGTGCTCGACGTTAAGTGTTAAGCTCAATAAGAAGTGAGAAAGAACTCAAATGTGGTCTACTCGTTTTGTGAGCGCATTCACAGAAAGCCACCTCTCTCAACATGCGAACAAATTCAGTTCTTTCACATCTAATTGCACTTGAATGGGCAAACACACACCCAATTGTCAAAATGCCCATCGTGTGGAGTATTCATGCGAACAGTCGGTTATGTCTCAAGTGAAAGTAAACAGTTGGGCGTAAACCGGATGTGTATCAGTAGAATGGATCTGTGCGTTTGGTCTTAAAGTGACCGCAGCCTAATATACCCACCAAACAAAAGAGAAAATAACTGACTGGTCTTGGCTGAGTAACTTTTTATTTATTCTTTTATTTATTTATTTCCTTTAACAGAAGTGAATCTAACACATAGTCGGTTATGTCTTTTAAATGCCAGTGTTGTGAATGTCACCGCCAGCGTTTCATGACCCACAGAATATCAAAACATGAAAATATATCAAAAGAAAGAACAGACTCTGCTTTATTCTAGTGTCATGCATTCTTTTTTAATCAACACTTGAATGTGGGTAGGTTTCATGAAAAAAGCTGAGAAAAATCACGTTTTTGTCAAAGACTAACGTTACATCCAGATGGGATTCAGAACGATGATCAAAACACAGATGGAGTGACTGTTAGATCAGATCAGTCCTATAGCTCGTCCTGGGGCGACATTTCATTCAATAACACAGCCGTTTTGATTTAGATGCTGTTTATTGCTGATGGTCGCATTCTTTTTCATATGCATCTGCTCATGAGAATGAGATTGATTGGTTCTGCTTCGTCTTCGCCTGTGTTTTTATAAGGAGATTCTGTACTGGTTCAGGAGATGCGTAGTGAAAACAGGGAAATCCAGAAAATATTCATCAATAGCAGGGAAGCATTTTCTCTTTTTATACAGTGTATGGTTCTCATAAATGACGAGATGACAAAAGACAGAAAACAATCATTCACTGCTCTTGATTAAATAACTTTAATACAGGTGAATCTATATTTACACAGTGAAGACTATGCAGTGATATTTTACATTTGATTACTATTTCTGTAGCTGAAAATCTAGTTCAGACCTATGAAAAACCTGAAAATAACTGTTTTTCATTTGTATGTTCTGTTGTATTTGTGCTGTTGCTTGTAATTCTATTATTTGTTCTTATTTCATTACAGACTGTCTTTTGCAATATTTTAAAATGTATCGACTTTGGGTTTTTGGAGTCAACCTTATTTATTAAGGTTACATGGATCAAAAACAATAACTAGGCTTATTTTATTTATTACTTTTTTGTGGTGGGGCCAGTAAAAAATTTGGCAGGGCAAGTAAAAATTTGAACCACTGGCCCAATTGGGCCAGTAGAAAAAATCCCTAGCGTTGAGCCCTGATTAGTCATTCAAGTGATCCACCAACTAGTCAACGTTAAAAATTTAGCTTTACACACCCCTTTGTGATGTTTAAGACGCATCTTTGAATTTACTATCAGAGCTAAAGTTGCCTTTTGTAATGAGTTATTTCCTATTTATTTATAAAAGGCATGAGAGAAGCTGTAGCCAGTTTGATCGTGTGTATCAGTGAGTGAGAGTTTGAGGTGAAGAGTGCTTACTGAGAGCGTGTGCTGCTGTTAAATGAGTGTAAACTTCAAACAAGTCACTTATCCCTGTCTCTCTGTGTCTCTACAGTAGTGGCCCTCGTACTGTGTGATCAGCTTTGCCTGCGTCTGAACTGGTGACTTCTCTCTGGACCGCGTGAAAGCAGCTCTTCTGCTGAGTGCTTTTGGGGAAGATGTGTGCGCTCAGATAAGAGACTCTTCACACGAGAGACAAAAATGTGAGTCAATAACCTGACAGCTGCTTCCATTCAGTCCCGTCATAATTCCTTCCGGGTAATAAAAGCTTAATGTCTAAATAATGTCTGCCAAATAGGCTAACAGCTTTATGAAATATGTCTGTTAGATCATGATCATGTCTCTGTAAAAAAAAAAAGAAAAAAGAATCACAGCAAGAATGCTTCCTTTGAGAGGCAGTACTTCAAAATGTGTTTTTTTTTTTTGTTTTTTTGTTACCATGCCACAACAATATAGTAAATGTATAAATATATTAAAACATTGGCAGTGATATAAAGTGAAATGCAAAAGCAATGCAAAATAAAACTGCATAAATTATTGTATTATGTTTTACATTATTATATGTTATTGTGCATGCATTTATTTGGCTGTCCTCACATCGATGTAACTTCCAATTTGTTTGACTGTTACTAAATCAACATTCAAGTCATTTCTGAAAGGAAGATCCAACTTTATGTATGTTCTCCCCTTTTCTAACGAACATATTTTATCGGACTGTGTTGGTTTTAAATTAGACGTTTCTATTTAGTAGTTAAATAGAACTTACTTAAGGACTTAAAGATTTTACCAGAAAAAGTTTATTTATATATATATATATATATATATATATATATAATATACACACACACACACACACATATACACATATATATATATTATATACACACACACATATACACATATATATATATATATATATATATATATATATATATATATATATATATATATATATATATATATATATATATATATATATATATATATATATATATATATATATATATATATATATATATATATATATACACACACACACACACACAATTTATTTATTTATTTTTATTTTTATTGTATGTATGCTTTATTTATTGTTACTCGTGTATGACTTGTAACTGTTGACTTGGTACCAAACTATGGGAAGTTCTAACATCCCCACTGTATTTTTAGAACAATACATTTTCCTATATAATATCAAGGAACTTTTCTGTGTTTCTAGCTGTCTCTCGCTCCTGCCCTGCTGCACATCTTTCTGAGCAGTCCCAGCTCTAGAAACAAATAGCAGAAGTTTATTTTTAACCGTGCCCCTGATATTTTCAGACTGATCTTAATCATTTGTGTTGCACATTTCAGCAAGGATTTTTTTTGATGAGTCTTCTTACAATTATTTTATAAGTAAGCTATTTTAGAAGTTAAAAAAATGTTTTTTAAATGACAGTGAATTTGCAGGTTGGTGTGTGTCAGCAATTAGCTCTAAATCTGCTCCGCTTAAATTTTAAGGATCAGAGAGAGGGTGCAAAATGGTTGTAAAAACATAACTCACTCTTTTTAGAGCCAGAATACTTGCATAAGAGGAAAAAAACTGTATAATAATGAATTTAAAAGCTACAGCATGCGAGGACCAACACTTAAAGATCAAATTTGAAAAATCACAATTTGTGCATGTCAGAATCTTAATTTAGGACAGTAGAAAATAAATCTATTCGTCAGTGTCTGTGTATAATGTGGATCAGTGGTATGTTCGTTTCATACACAGTAGCTCTTCAGTTTCAGGACTTTACTGCTATTGTGTAAAACTCTTTCCAATTTTCTAATCCTTTGATCCCCCTCTTGTTTTGGAGGCTTTAGTCTGTTTGGTTAATGTATCCTCGGTTAACAAAGTGCACTTTTAAATTGTATGGCAAATAAAAAGGGTGTAGTTCCCAGTACAAAATAGTAATCATGCTTCAAAGGGACACTCGTTCTGTTATTATCTTAGGCTGATGATCTCTAGGTTAATGCCCAGTAAAATGCACAGATAAACAGTCTAAACTAGAGGATATTTCCCAGTGGTTAATCGACATGTGCCAACACCAATGATACTGGTATCACCTTTGGCGTTTTCCCTCTTTTGCACCTTGCTTTTAAATCGTTAATTCGCAAAGCGAAAGTAAAACGTGCATGGGTATTCATAATGTTGCTGAGCAAATCAAGTGTTTTCAATTCATTCCTTTGGAAGTTGAGCTTCCATATGAATGAACTAAAAATGCTCGTTCTGCTCTGCGCCCGTAAACACTCCTGCTGCTGCGTCTCTCGTTCGGCTCACACTGCATTAAGCAGACATGTTCAGTTTGTCTGTTCACTAACTAAACTAAATGGTTTTTTCAGTACTATAAAAAAATCAAAACACTATTTAACTATAATCACTGGCTACTCTACCCAACGTAGAATGTAGGAGCAGTGCAAACTTAGGTGAGAGGAGATGGCTCTTGTAGTTCAAACAAATAGGGCTGGGCAACATACTCAAGCTCCTCTGACATTTCTCTTTAAAGTTTCTCGTTTTAGGCTTCTAATTAGAACTGGTGTTTTGTTATTCTCTAACCTCTGCATGTCCGCGAATGTCATTTTTGCCGCGTCATGCATCGGGGCAGAGGTCACTCTTCCGCCAGAAATTGACTTGCGTGTGGCTGTTACCGGAAGCCAGTGATTATGGTTTATAAAGTTATAAATATGGATTTTTGGATTTGTTTTTCTTAGAAAAACGCATCGATTCGCACCGGAAGGCCTTTATTGACACCCTGGAGTCATATGGATTACTCTTATAATGGATGATGCTTTTTTTTGGGGGGCTTCAAACTCTGTGCGCCATTCTAAAGCTTGGGAATAAATTACACTTTAAAATGAAATAAAATACGAAACCCTTATTTTAAATGGTACCCCAAGTAACCCCAAACTTTTGACTTGTGTGTTTCAAATCAAAAATAAAATCTCACAATAGTGCCATCAGAAATTAAGAATAAAATCACCTCAGTCTTTTTCAGGCTGCTCAAGCTAAGTGCTTTTGTGTAAACAAAGGAAATTGGCCCTTTAACAGTAAGACGGGACTTTAAGCATTATGATTTATCTTATTCATAAATTTACAAAACTACACCAGGCAGCAAACTTTTTCAGTTAGGCTTTAGGGCTGTGTGCATGAGTGTTTGTTTGTATCCGTGTCATAAGTAGTTGACTTCTGCTTGTGCCCTTTTGAAGAAGATCTGTCCTCCAGAGGACGTGTCTGCTGCTGTGAGCGTGTACAAGTTGCGACTGTGCATGCAGCGCAGCGGCTGTATGACAGGAGGCAGAGAAGGGTCAAGGTGTCTGTTGGCGCTCTTTTGTGCCATCGTATGGCTACTGTGTCAGCGCAGGGCACACCGCCGCAAACGACAGATGTCCCGTGTGCCACAGGAGGCTTACGTTAGGAGCAGATGGGGAGAGAGGAGAGCTCTTTTTGAGTGTGTGCTCCCTCTTCATTTCACTCAATGGGTCACATGAAAGCCTTTCATTGTCCTGTTTTTGTGTATCCTGTACTTCCCTCTTTTCTTCATGAGCTCACTCTCAACTGCTTTACCCTTTATACTCCTCCCTGATACAGACACATGCGCACACACCTGCAGGCAGAGCAGATTACTTGTCCCTGTTCTCTCCAGCCAGGTCCCTGTTGGCTTGGGCTTCTCAAACGTTCAGATGATTAATGGGCTCAGAAGTCTGAAGGCGCTCTCTGCCGCCGCCGCCTTCTCATCCATTCCTCCCATCCCCCTTGTTCTCCTCTTCTCCCCTCCCCAACCCCATCTATGTTTGAATCGTGCAGGAACACACACACACAGACAGACAGAGAGAGAGAGAGAGAAACAGAGAAACAGTCACCAAATGCTGGTTGAGGGTCGTCCTAGCCTCTCAGAGTTGTGCTTTGTCACTGGGGCAGCTGCTGTATTGTCTCAGGCGGTGTTTGGGAAGGCACGTGCTCTCTGGGTGGGGGGATTGCCGCTGGTTGGCCAGGCTCTGGCGCTCTGCTGCAGTGGGCTTTCTGACAGAATTGAAATTGGAGGATGTCTCTTCCTCCCCCCACCAATATACACAGCCTAAAGACACAGAAAACTTACAGATTTCCCACTCACTCACACTCACACACACTTAAAGGACTGGTTGAATCTTGTGATGGGGCAGTAAAAGTGAGTGCAGATGGTCGAGCTGGATAGGTTTACCTGGAATGTGAGTGATTAAGGTCAAAGGTTAGGGTTCCTGTCCCCTTTGGTGGTCAGGAGACACTGTTTCCGTGTGTGTGTGCAGGATTTGCTATACTTGAAGGCCAAATGTCCTCCGTAATATAGAGAAATATCTTGATTTAATCAGTTTGTGAAGACATTTTCTGTGACGGTTAACTTTAGGAGATGGGTTAGGACCCAGTATTGTTAACCTGATATATAAACAATGGAAGTCTGATGTGTCCTCACTAATATAGTGAATCAAACCGGTCTGTAGGGCTGCTTGATAAGTCAAAATAAAACCTTAATTGCGGTTATCAAAATTGCAAAAGCTGCGATTTTTAAATTCAGAAAAATTGAGACTGGATGAGTAAGCGATTAATAAATGAATGATTCGATGACAAATCTAGTCACTTGTGCCACCTACTGGTGTAACGATGTAATTAATGCAAACTTTATTTAAAGCATCAAGTTACTTTCCAAAGGTGATTATATTCTATTTTGCAGTGCATCAGAGGCCCGCGTGCAGTCAGCGGAGGCTCACGCTGCGGAGACAGAAAGTATAAACAAGGCTTAACTGCTCCAGTCCAGTAGCCTGACAAGCCAGACCCACATCAAGATGTTGGGTCTGGGAAGTCACCATTGGCAGAGCTTAAGCCAAGAGGCGGGATAAACGGTTGTCTTCTGCACGCAGTAGGATAGCGCTACAACCAGCCAGAGCAACGAAGAAGGTGAAGCCGAGCTAGTTGATGGATTAAACTTTCGCCGTATCCGGTCGGCAAAACTCAGAACACATCTTCCTTTCTTAAGAATGACTTCAGTGCCGTTCTTTGTTCTTTTCTCAAAGAAAAGTTTAACAACAAGTCTCCCAGAGTCGCGGCCAAAGCCGATTCAAAAGACCGCTGTTCTCCAGCTTCATTGTTTTTAAGTAACCCGCGGAATCGCATCAACGCTGCCATCATTATGTTAAGCCCGCCCACCGACTCTAGTCACGATGTGATTGGCCTGACCAGATTTTGTTTTTTCCAGCTTGCAGGTCTACCGAGAGTTGCTGGACTACACTCGCGGCAAATTAGATTTGCTGCCACTAGGGTGTGTCTAGGCTAACAGTCCAGACTAATCCACATCCTTTAGACGTGTTACTTAAAAATAAAAACCAGTCAAGGTGTGGATTGAGGTAGGCCTGCTATTTTTATTTGATGAAAAATAGTATTCCGGTTGTTCAAAGCTTCAAACGGATTCAGTGTATTTTCGTTTGTCCTCATAATTTGGTAATTTAAGTGAAAATATTTAGTGTGAAATTTGATGTGTGAATCCAGGTTCTGTTGTTGATCTGTGTTCTGTTTGCACAGTAAAATAAACCCATGATACCCAAATCCTTTTAACTGGTCACAGACACTCAATTGTCAATTGTATCAGTTAACAGTTAATAATCGATTAATGAGCATCGGTTGTCGGTCGGGAAAATTAACCAAAATGAGCATCCCTACACAACGCAGAAAGTTTAGACTCAAATCGACCTGGCGTTTTGAATCCGCCTTTTGCTGAACTCACTCTACTCCCTTTTCCCATCACATTTCACATCGGAAAGGCATTTATTTTCAATAAAATGAAGAAAATATTAGAAAAGTGGAAATAAACCCCCCTTGTCCCACCCACATACAGTGGTTTTGACACCCATGATACCAGTACTGTTTGAATCGTGATCACCTTTTAATGTTTCAGAGTGAAGAGCGACACTGTTCATTTACACGTCAGCATCTCATTATCCACCAATGTTTGCAGCGCCTGAGAGCGGCTCAGTTCACAGTAAACGCTGTTGGACTCAAACACAGTCTCTGCATCTGTTTGGGTCAATTTAACGTGCATTTGGGAACGCAACATGTCATCCATCTTCCCATACGTGTAATATTGGCTTAAACTGGCTGATACAATTATTTTAAAAATTCATAATTTGATTTATTAGTTTTAATATTTATGTATTAGTTTTAATTTTAATGTAATTGTAGTGTAAAATAAAATTGTGTAATTTATTTTACAGTGAAATATTACGAATATTAAGTGTATATATAATTTTATTATTATTATTATTATTATTATTATTATTAATTTATATTGCACTGAAATATTACAAATATTAAGAGTAATGTCTTATTTTTTCTCATTTTATTTTGTATTATTATTATTAATAATAATAATAATAATAATAATAATAATTATATTTTTGTTATAGCATAGGATGTTGACAAATTTTAATACACAGAATTAGGATTTGAACTGCATAATGTTTGCTTTAGCAAGCACCGGTAATTAGCCTTTAGAAGACTCATGTGGCATAGAGGTTAAACGCAATGTTGAGCTGTGCTCATATAGTGTGAGTTTGAACCCGACTTGCAATTTTCCCACCACTGTACTACAACTATGAATGAGAGTAGCAAACGATGTAAGAGACAAAGGTGACTGAATGTGCTTTTTGTCTTGGCAGAAGGCGAGTAAGGGTTTTGGTTTAGAAAGCAGCTTACACAGGATTCTCTCTGTCACATCTGTTCATCAACATTGTATCTGCTGTTGTGACCTCATCTCTTTAGAGATCTGTCACTCTCACATGGCCAACACGACACCCTTCTTTTATTCTCACTGGCATTCAATACGTGATAATTGCTCGTTAGCTTTTGATATAAACAATCATTCTAACCCAAAAGGGAGATGGATTTGCAAGTGTCCTTAAATGAGGCAGAATCAGACTTTACAGGATAGAAGTACAGCCTTCATGGTCCTAGGTCACAAAATATGCATTTTTTTTTTTTTTCAAGGTTTGAAGTATATACATTTTCTTGATACATAAATGTTAAATGCATAAATATTAAAATGTATGTTTTGATCAAAAAGGCTTGGAAATATTGACATGTCAATCTATAAACCTTAGTTGTAGACGATCAACTGTTGACTTAAGAGTATTCAGCTTTGACAGTCCCTGGAGTGCTCATTCATTTTGGCATCAGTTTTGTTTTTTTGCTGTTTTTTTTTTTTTTCCCTCTGTGACCTTCTACCAGTTACAGGAGCTCACAAACCTCTGCTCTTCCGATCCACTGTTCTTCTCTCGCCCTTCCAATAGTTTCCCCTCCAATGTGTGCTGACTGTCAGCTCGTGAGACTGTGACTACTGTGTAACTGGGTGGTCCTGAACTGAAAGTGATAGAAAGTGAGGTAAAGGTGGGAGAGAGGGAAGAGGGGTGAAAGGAAATTAGCCTGAGTCATCATGATGATGATGATGTGTGTGTGGACAGATGGTGGGTTGATGCCATCAAGGGAGGAGATGATCGAGTCTGTTGGTCTTTAGGGGAATGAGAGGTTGTCTCACTCTGTCACACAAACACTGTGTAATTCTGTTCTTAAAGGAATAGTTCACGCAAAACTGAAAATTGTCATATTTACTCACCCTCCTGTCCTTTCAAACTCCTAATTTTCCAAACCGTAGAAGCCTACAGTAACTCCAGAGCACCGTACACTGTAAAAAATAAATTAAACTTAACTTAAAATTCCAAGGCAACTTGCTGTACAGAAACCAGCAGCACTGCCGTTTTACATGAGATAAGAACAAAGTGAAACACCACAACCTTTTTTATACTTAACTATAAAATTAATACCACAATTAAAGCCATTCAAAAAAATCTTAAGTACTCAAAGTCCAAGGCAAAGAGTTTCAAACAGGTAATAAACGGCAGATTACATGTCTGAAGCATCTTGGAAAACCTCTTCCTCCAACACAATAGCAAAGTTGGTCACATTAGGCAGTGTGCTTGGTATGTCATCTTCAGTTACAATAAGAATCCACACTTTCATTCCTCTGGTCTGTCTGTCCTCAAGTGTCCTAAGAAACAAAGAATAAATCAATAACACTTTACATTAACTCATCAACATTTAACATTTCTTCCTATTTACTACTAGTTATAGCACATTCATGTTTATAATATACAGCACAACTTACTGAAATGTATCATCTCTCATGTAATCATGTTTCAACCATGTAAAGACGTTAATAAAACAGCTTGAGAACAACTTCCCATTTTTTACTAAATCAATTTTGAATTGATAATCAAAAAAATTCAATGTCAATTCACTGTCATGAAGATTTGCATCCTTATTAGTCAATCATGGTTATGTGGCAAGAATTTGTCATGGCTTTATTCGGCAGAATCAAGGGGAGACGTTCTAGAGCTGTCCTCTTCTTGCGGGCCTGTTTACATCTGGTCACTTCATGCGTTTTTACTGATCAATGTGTCCACAAAACGGATCTAAATCCAATCTTCAATTCCTGCACTATATGCAGAGTTCATGTCACGAGAACAAAAGATATGAGCTGCATTTTATTGATCATCAGATAATGCCCTCGATAATGTCCACTATGGTGTTGGACACCACTACAAATGGATGTCCCCTCAAATAATGTCATAAGTAAGGGTATAGGGGTGGGTTTTTTTTTACATTTATTTTTTTGTCAAAGAGAGAATCACTTCCTGCTCTTCACTGAATAACTTCAGTAACTTTATTAAGACTGTGTGTATATATAAAATGTCTGTTTTATTTTAACATTTATTAAATTTCTTGTATACTACTGTTATATCTACTGTGAACAAATAAAGCATGGTTTATTTTGAATATTATATTGTATATGTAATATGCGTCTTTGTTATTTTTAATAACAAAGATAAAATGAAAAATTTTCATAGATTGTCTGTCATTCTTTTATATTTTGTTACCTTGTAGCTTACATTTTTAAAATGGTGAAATTAGTTTGACTGTACAGCTCAGTCACTTGCAAAAGAGTAAAACCAGCATGAAAAAATCGTGAATTATTTATTTTATTTTAAATTATATTTTGCTATATCGCCCACCCCTAATTGTAGCTAACTACCAAATTTTTCAGCTCATTATAAACATAATAGTAGAATGTTGGTTATGACATGTTTGAATCATTTTAACAAATACCTGCAGTATACCTCCACTTACTTTAAATGACTTTCTGTGAAGCACGTGCGATCGCCTAGCCAGCTTAAGACATTAAAATGTGCAGATTTAACACCGCATGTGCCTTTTAATCAATTAATTTCATTCGTTTCAGAGTTCAGAGCATTAAGCATGTGTTAACAAAAACGTAAGGTAAAGTGTCGACTGTAGAATGTCACATAACCAGTACATACTCACCTAAAGGATTATTAGGAACACCTGTTCAATTTCTCATTAATGCAATTATCTAATCACCCAATCAGATGGCAGTTGCTTCAAGGGGGGGGCTACAACAGCAGAAGACCCCACCGGGTACCACTCATCTCCACTACAAATAGGAAAAAGAGGCTACAATTTGCACGAGCTCACCAAAATTGGACAGCTGAAGACTGGAAAAATGTTGCCTGGTCTGAGTCTCGATTTCTGTTGAGACATTCAGATGGTAGAGTCAGAATTTGGCGTAAACAGAATGAGAACATGGATCCATCATGCCTTGTTACCACTGTGCAGGGTGGTGGTGGTGGTGTAATGGTGTGGGGGATGTTTTCTTGGCACACTTTAGGCCCCTTAGTGCCAATTGGGCATCGTTTAAATGGCACGGCCTACCTGAACATTGTTTCTGACCATGTCCATCCCTTTATGACCACCATGTACCCATTCTCTGATGGCTACTTCCAGCAGGATAATGCACCATGTCACAAAGCTCGAATCATTTCAAATTGGTTTCTTGAACATGACAATGAGTTCACTGTACTAAAATGGCTCCCGCAGTCACCAGATCTCAACCCAATAGAGCATCTTTGGGATGTGGTGGAATGGGAGCTGTGCCCCTGGATGTGCATCCCACAAATCTCCATCAACTGCAAGATGCTATCCTATCAATATGGGCCATCATTTCTAAAGAATGCTTTCAGCACCTTGTTGAATCAATGCCACGTAGAATTAAGGCAGTTCTGAAGGCGAAAGGGGGTCAAACACAGTATTAGTATGGTGTTCCTAATAATCCTTTAGGTGAGTGTATAGTAGTACATTATACGTCCAAGTTCATTTAAAATAACAATGGCAATTTCAAGCTTGTTCCGTGACTCTTAACTTATTGAATGATTACGTCATGTTCTATTCAATGTAAAAATCATGTTCTCGATAAACAACAAGCATTAAAGTACAACTGCGGTATAAACATTTGACTTATTTTGAATGACTTGTTAACAGTTAAGGAATTTAGAGCGTGTTCCCTTGCTTCAGGCCCTATGCACATCGTAACAACACTCTACAATTATGCCGATATACATTACAAGCTTTTAAACGAACAACTTCATTATAAAGATGGTGTTTAAAAAAAATATAATTTTGCTGTAGTGCACCGACTTCTGAATCACAACAGTGATGAACTTCCAAACCAACCTGTATCCTTGTCAACTTGCATTTTCAAATCTAGTTAACAATTAAAAATAAGTTGGTCCAATATTTATTTATTTGCATATTAGATTAGGTAGTCAGTCTATATTCCAAGTCTTCTGAAGTTTTACAATAAAGTAACACTTAACAATGAGTTATCATTGAGTTAATTTTAGCTAATGCATTAAATAATGTGAACAATTGCCATTAGCTAAAATGAAAAGCTAAATGTGTTTTATAGTATTTATTAAGCTTTAATGTTAGTTAATAAAGATACAATTTATTGTTTATTCATGTTAGTTAACCATGCAATAATGGGAACAAATTTAACAAAAATGTATTAGTCAGTGTAACAAGGACATCAGATTAATAAATGCTGTGGAAGTACAATTCATTAGTTCATGTTTACTGGTGTAGTTAACTAATGCTAACACATAAAACATTGTAAAATGTTATCTGCAATAGCTTTGTGTGATTGTAGACTGAATTAAATTGTAACTTTCTGAAAATCTTAAATGTAATTTGCACTTGCGTATGTTCAAACATACAGTGAGATCAACAGCCTTTAGTTCTCATGGGTCTCTTCTTTGAATATGCAAACGAGTTGCAATGAATTACAAATGAGAAATGAGAGCTGTGGAAAAAGGAAAGATTTTTAGTGAATAATGACTTTCTCTCACAAATCTACTGCATGGCTTCAGGCGACTTGTAATATAGCACATGAGTCATATGAATGGCTTATCATGCTTTTCCATGTTTCATGGAAGACATTGTCATTCAGACATGAGGACAAACATGTTTGGAAACACACGAGGAGCAGTGATGACAGTTTTTATTTTGGGTGAGCTAACCCTCTAATAAGCCAAAATGGCTGAAACCGCTCCACTCTAGACTCAACGTGAAGAACTCTGATGCAAAATAAACGCTCATAATTTCCACACCAAACTTGAGGCCGTCTGTTTCAAAGTTTGTGAAATCATGGACCAGTATGGGAAAGCGACAGCCTAAATACTCCCCTCAGTTTGACACTTCCAAAATCAACATCCTCTCACATTAAGCGAGTGGTGTCCAAGGAGTATTTTAATGTGCTTTATGGAGGTGTATTCCTGTGTTGTCCTCTAATTCATCCTCCCGTGGGTCTACTCACTCACTGTTTCCTTCTACTCTCTGTAAACCCTCCCATCTGAGCTTCAGCGTCTCGAGCATCCGTGTAGTTTGGCACGGAGGGCAGTTTCTGCACGCTGGTTGGGCAGCCCCAGTGTGGCTTGTTTTTTGTGCCCGTGCAGTCTAGACATGTGTGAATGTGTGCGGCGTGTGGAGAGGCAGCAGATAAGGCGGCCTTCGTTGTAGTGGGGGAGGCTCACAGGAGATCGGTCTGAAAAGAATGAGTGGGGGAGGGTGAAATGGAGGGAGGAAGGGGTGGGGGGGTGGGGAGCTGGAGTGTGTGTGTGTGTGTGTGTGTGTGTGTGTGTGTGTGTGTGTGTGTGTGTGTGTGTGTGTGTGCGCGCGCTGAGGAGAGTGAAAGAGGCAGGCAGGCAGGAAGAGAGAGGGAGGGTGGAGAGTGCTCGAGCTATTGATGGGGAAAGAAGGGAGGGGTTAGAGAATGAGCAAGCGCCGGAGAGAGCCGAGGGAGGGGTGTGTGGGTAGAGCCTCTTCTCAATGAGGAAGCACCAGAGCCATTTTCACTGTTGAGTAAGAGCACGCTGCTCTCAGCGAACGAGTGAGAGAAAGAAAGTGCGCATTCTGGGTTTTACTTCGCTCGTTCTTGCTCTCCCCCGCTTTCTGGCGCCCCGCTGGAAGTGGTTTGTGTGAGGTGAGGCCTCGGGTGGACACACAATGGGGAGAAGTGCCTGTGGCAACTGGGCCGTTGTGCTGCCGACGGGGGGAGGGTGTAGAGAGCCGACCGGCGCACAGAGCTAACAGATCCAGCCGGCCTCAGGCCTCTGCGCCTCTCTCTCACTCGCCAGCGAGTCTCCGATTAGAGGCTTCTCAGGAACCACGAAACCTTTCTCTCAGGACTATGGTGGACTAACTATGGATTAACATGTATTTGGCGCAGTGGATTTTGGGAAACATACGTCAGAACTGGAGATTTCAGAGCGAGAAGTTGCTGTGTTTTGGGATTGCGTGACGAACTTTTCTTGCCTTTAGTTCCCTTTCTGTTTTGATTTTGCTTTTGGTCTGAGAGGAACTCATAAATGGATTACAAAATGCATTCCAAGTCCAATGATTTGCTGGATTTTCAGACGCTGGATGCTCTTTTGGAAAAAATTGCTCATTGCTCCGTCCCTGTTAAAAGGTAAAACTGATAAGCGTTTTGTGAATTTGCTTTTCTAAACATTACACAACTAATCACCACAGTTGTTTGTTTGTGCAGTATCTGTTTTTGTTGCTTGCTAGCTTGTAGTTTACTCCTGATAAAGTTAATTTTCAGATTTTTGTGGTAGTCTTTTTCGGTTTGAATTACTCGGTTTTTGGATTATTTCATAATCACTTTGTCAGATCAGTAATATTATTTGAAATATCTTCCTTTACTGGGAGTTTTCCCCAGAATGGCCTCAAAATAGTGTTTTAAAGGGTGGCATTGTTGGTAAGAAAGCTAAAAGCTCCGAATAGGCAGCCTCCCGGAGGGAGAGAGGGGGTGTGTGAGTAAGCAGGGGGAGGGGGTGGGTTTTTCAGAGGAAGAAGGGGGTGGTGTGTTTGTTGTGGCAGAAGATGGTTCAGCCTGCTATGATTTAGCAACTTTAGTGAATGCTCATCTTAGACTCATATGTAAACGATTATGACGTTATTTGACTTTTAATTTCATTGCAGATATTTCACTGAAACATATCTGGGGGTTGAAAAAAGTTTGTAGATGTTTCCCAATGCTGAAAATATCTGTTTTTAGTGGGCAACATTCAAATGTTCCACAAGGTCCGCATTTAATATAGGTCTACTTTTCTCTTTTGTCCTCAAGTTTGTCCTTGTTTATTTAATCTATTTCTGTGCTGTTCTTAGAATGGACTGTTTAATTTCCCAACGTCCTTCGCTTGTTTAAACAGACAAAATCCTTCAGGTATACTTAGAAAAGCAACTCAACTTGCTTTTATATTGTTTAAATGGGCAATCTAGCTCGGGTTTGCTCTACCAATGTTGCATTTTGGTAAATGAAAGCGACTCAACGCTCGCATGAAGTTGTGTACCTACTGAATCTTCTGAATATTCATCTACTAAACCTCTTAGCATAACAAACGGCCTTTACACTTGTGAATGTATGTCACATGCGAGCTGGACATTCGCACCCTGAAGTTTGAGTCATGAGAGGCATGTGGAACAGTTGCAGTCTGAGAGCTGCTGCAGTGGAAAAAAAAGTTCTCCAGTCACATTGCGCACATGCCTACCGTGTGCTGCGCTGCCAGTGCGCTCCTGGCTCCGTTCTCCAATAGACATTTGTTAGACCCTGTTCGGAGTCGTTGTAGGTCACTGATCAAAGCGCTAGAACAAACACAACATGGCACAGCAAATGTTCAAGCAAGGAAAAAAAAAACACCTCTGTTTTGTTTGTCAGAGGTGCCCATGGAGTCCTTGCTGATGTTTGTACAGATTAGTTCCCTCCACGTCGAGAGCGGTTTGTAACAAACAAACAAGTTTGGCTTGCTTCTACTAGCGGTTGAAGTTGCTATGAAGCCTGAGATGTAGGGAAGAACAGCTTCCAGGAGTGCTGGCGAGACAAAAGTGTGAAAGAGGAGAGGGGAGATGGATGAGGGAGGTGGGACTCTTGGCCTGAGCAACTGGCTCTGTACGGATTCATTTATTATTTATGCATATGCTTTCAAGCAAATAAACCTGCTGCCCCGGTCCTGTACCTAGAGCCTGGAGCTTTCTGTCCTGAGAAGCTCCCATTAAGCATAAATGATTAATTGTTTACTTTCGTTAGGGACGCAGCCATTTTGTTTGCTGTCGGGTTTTTACACCCTCCTTTTCATGCGTCACGGTTGGGCTTGGCCTGCCAGTAGAACCAGATTTCCTGGTGTGTGTGTGTGCTCAGGTTCACAGTAACCAGAGCTACTACCTCCCTCACACACATTCCATAGTGGTGTGTAACGGTCTGTGTCCAGTTCAGAGGTCAACTTTTATTCCACAGGGTGTTTGGGGCAGGAAGTTCAACGCCCCAGGACAGACACTGCTGCAGTTATTAGGTGTGTTTGACTCAAAGCGGCGCTGCACAGACTGATTGGTGTATGACATAAAATGTCTGCGAGAGTCAAACACACATAATAACCCTCTTTGAACACCTTGGCAATAGAATCGCCATTGGCTTGTACATTTTTTTTTTTGTTTACTCACCAGACTGATGTGCTATATATAAAAATAATGGCATATGAAAGTGATTCATTTGCGTTGTTGAGGGTTGCCTTATGTCACTCCTTGGTTGTCTTGGGAGTTTGGTAGGCAAGGTTCATTAGGTTCATGTTCTTTATTAGTACTGCAACCAACCTGGTTTCTGTGTGTCTGTAAAGCACAGTGGCACCTGTTGCACTTGTATAATAGGTCTGGCAGAAAAATTAGCCGTATTCACTTACGCTTGGTAGTAAATGATGTTGAGCAGAGCCTAAGAGCAGTGAAGAATTTCACAGCACGGTGTGTATTTACAATTTTCTGCCAAGTTGTCCAAAGGTAAAATAATTTTAAGGTTATATTAGCAAATTTATTGATTTTTATTATTTGGTGTGGATTTTAAAATGTACAAATTCAGGCTTTTGATAATGCTGGACTTTACAGACCAGGCAATTCTTTGTGGAGTTTGGTAGTAGATTGCCATTTAGAATAGTAACAAAATGGTATAGCTATTTCAAAAGCCATTTAACACAAAGTTTGCATAAATATTAACAAGTTAAATTAATGGAATGATAGTTTCCTTTGACTCTTGATGCTTCTCATTTAGAATTAGAGTTTAAGTGGTCACGGATGTCAAGGCTAAGGAAATGGTTATGAAATCAAATAAACTGAACGCTTTTACTGAAGTAATGCTTCATCAATAACTTTCACACTACAAATTATTCTAATATGAAAAAGTGAGAACAAATGAAACCGCAGATATGCAGAAATCACTCTTTGTGGTCTTCTAAACATGTTGAGTTGAATTTTTTTTTTTTGCATGGAATTTTTATCTTAAACCCATTTCATCATGAAAGAGTAATAAAATGTGCAATTATTGCTTGAGCTGTGAGGTTACTCTTATACACAGCTGGATAAAGGTTGTGTGGAAAGCCTTAAGGAGGTAGTCTGGGCGTGTTTTGTGCAGACTGCTATCCTGCATGCTGTCACTAATTTAGAGTACTCCAAAGTCATTAACATTAGAACGAGGTTCCAAACAAATTTATGTGCGTACGCACGTGTAATAAGTTCTCCTGTGCCTTTTAAGTATGAATAATTCACACTATTGTTAGTGAATTAAACCCAATGCCATTTGATCTCATGTCATGCATTGTCCATGCTCTGCTATTACAGGGCTCAAATTTCAGTATTGCGCTTAATTTTAATAATTCCTGCAGGTCTCGCATTATAGTGCTGGAAATTCACGCGACCCGCTCTCTCAATGTGCTTCACATCACCACATTGCGTCTACGCAAGACAAGCGTCAACCACGCTGCAGGCGGTGATACCAGACGTACTAATTTTAAACATTAAAGGGATTTAAGACTATTCAGTGCTTGCACACTGAGAGATTCATTGGGTTTTCTCTGCGGGCATACATATAGTCCTACAGTAAAGCTGCCTCACAAACAGATTGTGAGTAACAAAACAAAGTTCTTTTTAGAGGATTATAGCACTGTAATGGTCAAAAACGCAACACTTTCAAAATTGCGTTCTTGGCGAGTATCCACACTGTATGGAATGAGGAAATATTGTTTATATCGACATGCAGTTTAATACAAGCTCATCTGAAAATAGCGGCGGATGCAGAGTGAGCTGCATGCATTTGTCCTAAACACGAGCCATGCTTTTATATTAAGAGCTTCAAAATAACTGGCAAGATATTAAGTTTAAAGCAGCTTGAGCTCCCGTCAGATGCTCTGACAGGTACATGTGCTGACTTGACAGATGGATAGCCTACTTGCGCTGTTTTTAATGCGTTTGAGGCCTAGTGCTTTCCTCAATACATAACTTGCATTTCACAGGTATATTCTCCATCTGTAAATGCTAGAAATTTTTACACAAGTTTCCATTTTGCTGTCAGGAGTGCATCTCCGCTAAACTTCATAGATTTCTGTGAACGAGCGCCGACGCGCACACGCGAGCAGTGATGTAGAAGCACAATAATTCTGACTAAAATATACATGTATATAATATGTATATTGCTAAAATATTTGTGCCATATGTAGAATTTTAAACCTACAAGTTTATTGTAATGGGGTAATCAAATGTAGGTTAATTAGTTAGTGGTTTTGTATTTTCATTTTAATGATTTAAAAAAAAAAAAAAAAAACTTATTTTTGTTTTTAGATTGTAATGTTAGAATGAAATTTGATTTGAACCCTTTTTGCATTGTTCACAATATTTGTTTTCATGGTCTTTTAATATGAACATTGTTTGTATTATATTCTGCATTGGACATGTGACATTTAAATAAAGTTTAAAGATGTTTTCTTTTATCCAATTAAAATAAAAACATAAAATACTGAGAGAGATACTGTATATCACCATTTAATCATAAAATACAGAGATATGTTTTTTGGCCATATCGCCCAGCCCATACACTGTTGTTTTACTTTTTGATTATTCGGTTTCTGTAGTATTTCTGTACCTGAATGCTAGCGTTAGACCTACACACAACTTTTCTCTTTATCCCTCTTCATTTCATTTTGCATCTTATTTTATTGTATTTATATGTGCTACTTTTTTACATTTATTTCAAAGATTGAAATCAAGCTTCCTTCTGTTGTGTATACTCTTGAGCAACAAAATTGCTTCATTGTAAAAACCCAAATACAAGTGCATAAACATTTAGGTCATTTAAAAGGTTTTTTTTTTTTATGTCTAAAAAAAATTCATTATTTTTAGTATTTATTTGTCATTTATTCACACTTTTTGTGGCATTGCAAAAGGACATGGGTTAAATTTGTGACAACTTGTACCAGCCAAAATGTTTGGAATGAGGAAAACAAAATGAACATATAGCATTCCCAATGCATGTTATAGGGCAGAGGTTTTCAATAGGGTGCTCCGATCAGTGGTCTCTACAAAAGCCAATCAGATGACACAAAACTCATGAGACAGTTTTTCCTATGCGCAGCTAAAATTGCTTCTCTGCATTCACTGATCTGGCTGTTCTACCAGGTGTCTGAAAAGGACAATAAATTTGTCCTTGCAGAGAGTGGAGACATTGTTACAGCCACTCTACAGCAATGACAAAAATAACTTGGAGTGGTGCGATTTTAGTGCATTTCTTTCCTTCACTGGTCTTCATTGGCTGCCTGCGTCTACTTTGACCCGCCCTCGCCTGCTTCATGTTGAGAAGACGCTGTTTTTTGCATTGCAAAAGCAAATTCTCTTTTGTATACACTCCCAAAGGATGAGGATGTGAAGAGCCTGTGGTTAATTACCACAGCGATACAACAGCAGTATAACCTTTTGTGGTGTTTATTTTACTATTGATTTACAAATCTCTGTGGGGTCAATTCAGGATTTGCAAAATGCTTATCCATTAAAGATGGGGCAGTTTGAACCAACTTGCTCCTAAGAATCACAACTTGGAAGTATGATTAATTATTGACGTACAGTATATATTTACTACCGGGTGTTCAAAATATGTCGTTTTGTGTTTTATGTTGTGTACGTTTTCGGGTAACCAGCTAACTCCACATTAGTCTTACTGAAATGGTTCTGCTAAGCAGCTGTGGGCCACTATTACCTAAAACTGTCAATTAGTGCAGACTGTCTGTCATTATTACTTTGCGTAAAGATAAATGGAGCAAGATTTGTTTTACAAACGTTTGTTACATCAGTCATTCACGTTAGTGCTGGGCTAACATATGCACCGTTAATGCACATCGGCTTGTTGATGGACATACACTTGTTAATGCTGCTGGTGAGGAATTACAATTGAAACATCATAATGTACGACAAACTGAGAAACGTCCTGCTCAAGTCGTCCTTGCGATGGAGGTTTGGGTTTGAATAACTAGTTTTCCCAATGTAACATCATCATAGCGACTTGAGAAAGATGATTAAGGTGAGGGTGTATTTTGACAACTACACAACTCTTGTTTCCTTTTTATGTCAAACTAACATATAACAATTAAGCTTGCTTATAGGCTTGTTATACTACTGGTTATGAGGGAAGCCGACGGTATGAAATTTTGTATCACATTAAAGGAGAAATATCATGAACAAACAAACTATTAACAGTTGCTATGTCAACATTCTAATAAAGAGAATACACTTAATGTCAATACACGTCAGGCTTTTCTTGTGGTTTTGCCACCCATCATGTGTACAGATCAACAATCTTAAATATAAGTTAGTCCACATAAGTCAGCACATTGAGGAAATCTGTTTATAATGTGTTAATAGGTTTGAACTTATTGCTCCTGTGCTGCCTATTGACTTGATTTGAATAAATATCTATAATGGCTAATATTGCTTAAGTGAATGCTTAAAGGTGTCAAAACAATTATACTGTCTGAGGTCAACTTATGATGCTCGCATGGTTTTTACATTCAAAAACATCATAATGAATAATAGGCTATTTTCGACCCTGGTTTTGAGCCTCTCTTCTGGAACGCTCAGATTTTATGAACGTGACGCACTGAAGACTTGGAAGTAAACGCCCACAGCTAGGATTGGATAAGATTTGCATATTTAATGAGCTTCGGCTCCCCTGCAAGTACACATGAGGAATTGTTTTGAAGCATGTGGGCAACCGAAATGATTCGTCCCACACTGCTCGCAAAACGTCTTTTATCAAACAAACACTATTTATCTCTCATCCACCCGCGATTGATTGGAATGTTATTTTTTTTTTTATTACTTTGCCCCCCCGATCGGTGGATATAACCGCAGACTGTGCATCAACTAACACACACGCAGACACACACCTCACTGCAGAGTCAGACAAGTCAAAGCATGTTCAAAACTTCAAATATCAAGTCCAGAGAGTGAACAACACACTTGGTAGCCCGCCTGGAAAACACACAGCCCTGGGATGTTGGGCTTTGCGAGCCCTGGCCCATAGGCTACATGTCGGAGTCTGATCAGTGATCACAAATTGTAGTACAACAACTCAAATAAAGGATTCTTCAGCCTGTGACAGGATGCTAAGTCATGTTCAGTTAGACACGTACACATAATCAATAGATATCAAACGATCTGTAACAATGCAATACTATCACATATAAAAAATTTGTACTCACATTAGTGTTTCATTCATTCATGCATCTCATCCTGTCTGCAAATCCAGTTTCTTGTTTACAAACGAATCCGTGGTGACATGAGGAACAAACACGCAATGTCTTCCCAATGTGAGCTGGATATTCATTAAAAATGGTTCATCCATGCATTCATAATATTGGAATCCGAATGAAACTTATGCAGCATGTTTAATGCTTAGAAGTTCGATCTGGTTTAGCTCCAGGTAGGCCTATATTATTTATCATGTCAGGCGGTGGGCGGGGCTACAGAATCAGGTGTCGTCGTCTTCTGTTGAGTCAGCGTTTCACTGCTCTGACGTCACAAGGAGGCACGTTCCCAGATCAAGCATTGAGCCAGCTGTCAATAAAAGCTTTGACTTTTCTTTGACTAACAAGGAAGTTTTCCGCTCCGAAACTTACTTTTCGGTTCTTACTTACACTATCGATTCTTGCATCCCAACGCCCATTGTCATTTACAAATCCCCACGATACCCTACGTCAAACAACGCCAAATTCGGGCTAAAATTGTATTCTGGGGGTTTCTTCCCATGATATGATTGACATTTGAATGGATTTGCCCAGCTGTCAAAATGCAAAGTAAAAAAAATAAAATAATGGTCATTAGTTCACTTTAGTTAACTACATTAGTTAACATGAACTAATAATGAACTGCACTTATAAAGCATTTATTTATCTTTAATGTTAATTTCAACATTTACTAAAACTTTATTAAAATCTTGTTAACATTAATGCACTGTGAACTAACATGAACAAACCATGAACAGCTGTATTAACTAATGTTAACTAATGTTAACAAAGATTAACAAATACAGTAACAAATGTACTGCTCATGGTTAGGTCATGTTAGTTAATACATTAACTAATGACCATTATTCTAAAGCGTTACCAAAAAACTTTGAAATTAAGTCCATATTTCACACTATTGAAGTGTTATAATGGATTTAAATACATTTCATTGTTTATCCACCACATATGAGGTGTGCCCCAGATATAAAGCTTTTAAAATCTTTTAAATAGTTTTTCTCCCAGACATATTTCATGTCACTACAACATTTTAAGCAATCGGTCACATCTTAGTGACCCTACCCACAAGGTGACCGTTTCCATTCCAGTCTGTGTGGTGGGCTCATGTCAATCTAGACTGGTTGTCGTTGTCTTTGGAGAACCACACTAATAGGACAGCCACTTTTACCGCGAAGTATCAAAAGTTACATTCAGTCATAAATAGCTTGTCTGCTTATCAGTCTGCGATCCCTGAACATACAGTATGCAATGCAATAAATACAAAAGGTAGATAAGATAGTGGGTATGCATAATATTTTTAATGTAAACTTTCTTTTTAGTACTGTCAATTGATTAAAAACAACAAAAAAACTAGATTCTCACTAGATTCTCACTCTTCTGTTTAAAACCCATTAATATAGTTAATGTAATTTCACAGTAAATCACCAAATTAATGTAGAAAAAACAAAGATAGTATATTTTAAATATTTTGTTCAATGGCATCTTTTTATGAAGGCCAGTTTCACTGATACTGATGTCTCCTATGAAATATTTTTCCCTAATTTTAAACATTAATTATATGCAATTAACATTAATTAGACCTCATTAATGGCTGCTTTCACTTTAAGATCGGCCACTACCGAACATGACTCCTATCTGACGCGCTGTCACACGCATCCCATTTCCTCAACTCTTCAACTCTCAAGTTCAACGAAGACGTCATTTAACTAATTTAAAACTGTTCTTATGGGGATACTCGACAAAACGGACATTAAGGCATAATTCTCTGTGTTATAGTTTGTTAGAGAACTTGGTTGAGAGCTTTGGTTATAGGTTGAAAGAGAACTTGGATTCTGGCACACTGTCTGTGCTCATGATGCTGGCGCGTACCTACACCACTAATCCTAGTTGATAATTCGTATTATATGCACATAAAAAGTCATTTTGGCATATAATCGCATGATAAATACAATTCGTGTTAGACACGTTTCATGAGAACGTGTTGATCTATAAGAGCACATTCGGCAAGAGCTGGAAAGACTCTGCAGTGAGTCATGGACGCAAGGGCAGAGCAAGTTTAAATATCCTTTCTAGTCTGTATTTCCATCTTGTAACGGTTTAGCTGTACTCTTGCATTTCTAAACTTTTGACTTTTTAACTTTGTGTAATGGTTCACTTACGTCTACAAATGCAAAGATGACTCAAGTGGTCAGAAGAGCTTGAATATTTACTACCGATCTGATATTGCCCAACATTTTCCCAGATACTGTATTGCTCATTGCTGTTTACGACCAAGATTTGTTCCTGGTGTTTTTTTTGTTTTTGTTTTTTTTTCTCCTCAGAATCTGACTCATGGTAACTGACTATTGTGATTGGGCAAGTTTACCTGGGTTATTTGTAGATCTCGGTTTCATAAATGTCCTTTGTGATATTTTAATCTGTCTAGGGATGGGTATCGTTAAGGTTTTAACGGTATTGCTACTCTTGCCGATACTGCTTATCGATCTGGTACTTTAACGTTATTCTTATCGGTTCTTTTTGTTATATTTTTAATTAAAAAAAACTAATTAAGAACATAATTAACATTTGCTTTAAAGTACACAATTCCAAATACACAATAAAACCAAGATACAAATGAAATCAACAGTGCTTTAGGAAGGTCTGCTAACATTTAAGTAATATAGCCTACAAAAAAATCTAATAAAGTAATGAAATGTAAAATAACACTGCATAGTTTTCACAGTATAAATTGATTAGATTATTAAAGCTAAAGTTACTCATTCAAGAGCTGTGAGTAGTTTCTCTTTGCCTTTTGTTGTTTGATTCACGTTAATGGCTCACTCGTCAGCAGGTTTATTAGACGCTGCCCCTTTAAGATCGAATGCAGCTCTAATAATATCGTTCTCCCGTTTCTCCCAACTACTCATGCCCATTTAAGATATAAACCGTGTTTAAGTGACTACTCTCCAAACAGGTCTTTTTGACATATAGGCCATTTGTTGTGTATTTGATGGTTTAGACGCCTAAAACACAAAGCCTACAGTATAATGTGCACATTGGTCCGTTTCGCAGCGGATGCACACACAAGCCACCTTGAAGTTGGAAACAGCTTCTCTTGCACGGATTATTGTGCATTTAATAGCTCTTATCAAACGCGTCCCGCAATTTATCAAGAGTGGAGACTGCATTTTACAACAATCACAGATTGTGCTAAATCTGACGTTAAGTTTGGGTTCAGGGAGAAATGGCAGCGCACTGTGAAGGGAAGGAAGTTGCGCGATTAGTTTTACCTCATATCATCTTTTTATAATCATTGAAAGCCAAAATATAAAATAAATTTAGGTTAATATCACAGGCCTAAAGTCTATCCAGAAATCTATGTATAAAACAAAATCTATGTTTAGTTCTCTTGGCCATCGTCACTCATTAAGCAGGGACTGTCGTGTTGTGTGCGCCGAAGCTCCACGTGAGAAAGCTCTCTCTCTCTTTTGAGTTGCGAATAGTTGCGAAAAATGCATTCCAGGTTTAATAACAAAATATAGTTTTTGCAAGATAAGAGAGGAATTTGCTAGATAATGCCTGTATCAGTAATAAATAGTAAGTGTATTTTCTTAATGTCTTCAGTACCGACAGCAGAACCGATAGCGTCAGAGCTTATCGATACTGCGGTCTTTCATAGTTTAGCACCGGGACTCATTTAATACCGGGTTTCGGTACCTATCCCTAAATCTGTCTGAATCAAACATGTCTGTTTCTATTGTACAACCGTGTTTTTAGATGGAGGGAAAAAAAATCCTCAGCACATGTTAAAACTGTTTCCATCAGAGTGTCCATACAGTTTATCAGTCGCTTTCTTTCTATTTCTGATGCTCCTTATGTGTATGCACGTCTCATATTATTTGACAAATCTCTCAAGCTCCACAATGAGTACCATTTTAAAAAGCATGTTGTAAGGTGAAGCATCAGAATTCAAGGTGTGCGTTTACTGTGCAGTTCATTACGAGAGAGTAAACTCCTGAACTCCTGCACACACTGTTCTGATTGACTGTGATTTTGGGATTGTAACCTAGTTTAGTGTTCAGGAATCTTGTTGTGTCTGGCTACTTTGTAATGAATATAATTAAGGATGCAGAAATTACTTGTACTTTAGATGAGTTTGTTGTGTGTGTGTGTGTGTGTGTGTGTGTGTGTGTGTGTGCGCATAATGTGACACAAAATAAGTTTTTAATGTACATTTAAATAAATTGTAAAAAGGTTTAGTTCTTTAGTTTCACTTTGTAATCAATGCCAATGTCATTTTTAACATTATTTTGAAAAAATGTTTTTTTTTTTTTTTTTTTTTTTTTGGAAAGTCCAGTGAAAGTGGTCAGTTCTTCTTTGACCACCACCTGAAAATGAGAACCTGATTATCTTGCCCAGATTTGCATATTTAGTTTAGCTCTGTAAAAATATGGTTACTTTTTAATTTTTAGTAATTTTCTTAGAAATACATCACATCAACACATCACAGAAACATTGGACTGAGACCCACCCACAGTTTTCTTTTTGTCTGTTTCAGTGCAGAAATATTCTTGCCAAAGATGTCAAATTTCAGTACTTGAGTGGAGAAATTATGTAATTGAGATGCTGAACAAGTGACTGAAACTATCACTGCTGAGGGGACTTTACGCAAGAGGAAGTTTTCCCTTGTTTATTAAAATGGGGACATTCAGAGCCTGAACTGCATTTGTCTAGGTTTTTGTTTTTTTCAATCAACACTTTACACATGCACAGTTGTCAAGTCTAATAGTCTGACTGTTATTCTAAACCTCTGCAGAGCTAGTTAAATTAAAATCTGCTCTGAACAGCTGGACAACAACACTTGAGTTGTTAATGAAGCAACATGTCCCCATTGTGTTTGAATGAATTATTTGGCTGTTGATTTTTATAAGCGTATTGAATGAAGTTCCAGCACCACACAGATTTGGCGGTTATTGGCCATCTGTGTGCGTGTTCATGCTACACCAGCTGGACAAAACTCATGGTGGGGTCATGTAGTGCTTCCAGCTCCAGTCTGTCACTTAAGTGTGATCTCTTCCTGTATTTCTGATGTGTTTTCCATACAGCCTGTGTGATCTCTACACTTTCACTGCAGTCACAACAGCTTATTTGCATGTTGCTGGTACAAGACAGTTGGTGTGTGTTTTTGTCTCGCATTGGCTTGTGAATTTCCCAATGTGTTTGTTCAGTTTGAAAGCACTTCCGTGTCTAACCATTTGACGTGATGAATTACTAGGTGAATTCAAGAGGCCTCTTGGGCTTTAAAGGAAAGTTCTGGGCAAATACTAGTTGAGCTCTATCAACATCCATGACATCATTTTGGAAGCGTCAGCCACCTTTAATTGCAGTAATGTGTGGATTACAGGACTCGCTCCCAAACCCAGTGTTTGACATGGTGATAATCTATACTGTAAACGCACTGGTGCAATTACAGCCTATGCTTTGTGATGGAAGAAATATTAGCAACTGTAGGCGCATTAACTGTCAACGGTTGTTAGTAAACTAACATTTGACAGTTGTGTGCATCAAAGATCATATACAAAGTGAAGCTAAATACTACTCTTGATTCATCCGTTTATAAAGCCAACAGAAATTGTGTATAATTATTAGGGCTGGGTTAAAATTTTAACGATTTTAACCTGATTCTCATTTTGAAGAACTGGTATCGATTCATCAATTTTAAATATCCAAAATCCACTAGAACAGTGTTGTCGACTTGTGTACTTGCATTTATCCCAAATGTTTCCAAGAATGTTTAAATCCAGAGAAATAAGCAATTTTAACCAGGACGTGGATCGTGTCTGTGTGTCGCCCATCAACGATCATACCCACGTTACCCTCGACTTCCAATTTTTATTTTGTAGAAACCATGAAAAACCCAAAGACGCTTTAATATATTATGTGCTTTTCATTAGACAGGTAAGCAAATGTTTGGATGCATTCATTGACAAAAAAACAAATCGTCGTTGTATAGCGCAACACAGTTAGTCTTATTGTCTCGTCTGCGGCATAATAAAAGCTCCGCAAAATCCAGGCGTCATCAAGCTACGCCTTTGTTTTGAATAAGTGGCTTCTATCAGTGAAAAATTACATATTGTGGCTTTAAATCCCAAGAATCAATCTTTTAGTTTATGCTGTTTTCAGTTGATGATTGAACAAAACTTTGTAGCGCACCTCCCATCCAATATATCGCAATAAGCTACTTCTGATAGGAAATAGTCTCTTGCTTTCAAATTGTCAATTTTATAATGGAATTCAAACAATGTTTTTTTTGATGAAGGCTGAATTTATCACCAATACAGTAACAGTAATATTGTGAAATGATTCTCTTTGAAAACCTTTTAAATCATATTAGAATGGTTTCTAATATGCTGATTTGCATAGATAATCAATGTTGAAAAGACTTAATTTGTGATTTACATTTTGGTATCAGCATGTATTTGGAATAAAAATCTTTTGTAATGTTACTGACATGAAACTTATGTCTGATAGTGTAATTAGGTCTGCTTTGTGTGACGTGTATTCATCTATATGAGCTCTAACTGGATTTTTTGGGAGGCCCTGAATGTTTCCCTGGAGCAGCTTATGAGTGAGCATTTACTGGTAACAGACAGTTTGGCATTCTTTCCCGAGTAGTCACGCTGGCAGATCGTCAACTCCCTCTTTCTGAGTCTGAGCTCTAGGGTTGATATAGTGGTCATGTGATCTACCCACTGTTTCTCTCGTCACTATGTGAGTCATCAAGAATGCTGTTAGTCAGACATAAACAAGTGATTTGTGCGTGTACAGATACTTTTAGACTCGGAAAAGAAGTGAAATGTGTGGCTGCCTGAATATGTCAGAGAACCTTTGGGGTATTTCAGCTCACCCCCAGCCCACCCTGTTTTTGTTGCATTTCCGCCATAGTTTGGGGTATTTTTAGCTGGGTCCACAACTTTTGTGTGTGTGCTCTTGGCCTTGGGCTGAAGATTATTCTAGTGCTCTTTGTATGCCTACTTGGACATGATGTTCCACACATTAAGGAGATGAAGGGAACAGTGAAGTTAACTCGGAGCTGAACTCCCACATCCAGAGATCCGCACCATGAAGGGGATGGATGCTGGTCAACCCGCAGACCCTCACAGCAGCTACAGGCACTGCCAGATGTAAAAGAAATATTTGCCCTCATGCTCCCACACTTGAACACTTTCTCTCACACATCCTGTTCTGGAGTTACAGTCACAGACTGTTGCCCAATCCGAGTGATTTTCACTGCAAATGGGATAAGTATCTTGTAATCAATTATCAAAGTCTCTTGGAATGCTTCAGAACACCTGACTGAGCTCTACATTAGAGTAAAAATACAAAACCCTTATAGATTTATATACCGTTTTTTCTACCCTCAGTTTCTGTTTAGTTGTGCCTAAAAGTTTACATAGCCCTTGCAGAATCTGTGAAAATGTGAATAATTAACTAAATAAGAGGGATCGTATTTATATTTGATTATATTTAGTACTGTCCTGATTAAGATATTTTACACAAGAACTGTTTACACACAAGATGTTTACATATATTCCACAAGACTATCCAACTATTAAAAAGGGTTCAAACTAGGGATGCACCGATACCACTTAACATTCAAGTGATTTTAACATTCAACTTGGTGTTTTCCTAAACAAACATGGCACTGCTGCCCATTTCACATAAATGTAACCTGTAACGCATTCAGTGGATTTCAGTACCACACAACATGGTAGCAGAACAACTAAAATTATATGTTATCATATGTTAGTACAGTAGGCTACTAAAGACTAAGCCTTTTCCAGAAAAGTGAGAGGCAGGTTCTTTTTGATGAAAATAAGCTTCTCTGCTTCATCAGCTATGAGCCTGTTTCTGTCTGAGCTAAACAGTAGGGATGTGCGAGACTAGCCAACTAGTCGATTAAATGTTAGTACTGCTGCTAGTCGACTTGTGTATATCTGCAGCAAAACAAAATCACTTAATTTTACCTCAGGTTTTGCATGCATTGGTTTTTCTCTGGCGTTCGCACGCGGAGGCTTCAGAGAAATCTCTGCTCGGAAGGTGACTGAGGATTTTGAAAGCTTGCACACAACTTTTTCCATTTTCTTCCATGTCATGTCAAACTAGTATAACAATTAAATTTGCTTAGGCTTCAATGGATATGACATTAATATTGGATTAAAGGTGAAACCTTATGAATGAAACATAATTTACACTTGAACAGTTGCTATATCAACATCCTAAATATGAAAATATGGTTAATTTACACAACAAACTTTTCTTGCTGTTTTCCTGTCATGTGTACAGATACTTTTCATTCACGAGAAGCGCATTCATACTTCATACTTCATACCGGACATGCAAGTAGTTGCCGTGGTAACGAACAATACCTTAACGTGCTAACTTATGTGGACAAATTTTTTATTTGAGGAAATCTGTTTATAATAGACTATAAGGTTTGACTTCTTGGTCCTGCGCTGTCTACGGACTCATAAATAAATGAATAATTAGGTCTTTAATGTCTTAAATGAACGCTCAAGTTTAATACAATGCTCATAATGCAAGGCAGGCATTCACATATATGTGATCTGTTTTAGTGACATTCAGTATGGGATTTGACTATTCATAGATTAAATGTCAAGTGGATCGATCACATATGGTCTCCCGCCCCCCTGGGTTAAACTAGTCGTTGCGCACATCCCTACTAAACAGCCTTTCACATTCAACACTACTGCGTTATGCCGAGAGATATCTGCGTGGCGAGTGGCTAAGCTTGGTTTATACTCTCCGTGTCCGCACTAGCGCAAAGGTGCGCATGCCAACGATGAAGTCATTGCGGTTGTGCACATTGAGAGTGCGAGACCCCTTTTGTAACCTTTTTTTTGTAACTTTTTTTTTTTTGGTAAAATTATTTAACTTTCCGTGTCCAAAGATGTGTTGCCATAAAGCGGTATCGGATGCAGTTGTATCGGGGTAGTTTTACGAGTACATGAGCACAGTATCGGACTGACACCCGAGTACTGGTATCAGTATTGGTGCTTCTCTAGTTTCAAACATTCATTGATGCTCCAGAAGGAAACAATGCATTAAGAGCTGGGGGTGAAAACTTTTGAAGATTTTCTTTTGTTTAAATATAAATGATTATTTTATTTAGCACTGCCCTTCGGAAGCAACAGACGATACTTGCATGTTTCCTGAAAGACAAATTAAGTACAGTTTGAGTTTACAGTTTAAATTCAAAAAGTTTTCATGCCTGGCTCTTGCATTGTTTCCTCCTCGTTTTCCTCCAATGTTTCAGTGTAAGTGGTAGTGGTAAATTTTTTTTTCCATCACTCAAAGGTTTTCATTTAAGTCCCTGTTTGACAGAAGTGTGTGTGTGTGTGTGTGTGTGTGTGTGTGTGAGAGAGAAATTGCTTATGCTTGGCTTTTTGTGAGATGCTGCATTTCATTGTTTACTTGTTTTCGTTTAGCAATGTTTTTATCCCAGAAATCATTCATTCTCTTTCATTAGTTTGTGTGTTCCCTAGGAATTGATCCCTTGGTATTGTTTCTCTACTAGTTGAGCTGGAGTATTTCTCTGCCACACAACTGAGAAATGAAGTGCATGTTATGTGTACTCAAATTATTAGTCAATGGGTGTGCTTCATGAAACACAAGCAGGGTGAATTTGTTTAAATAGTTCTTAAGCCATTCTTGTGTAAATCGTTATATGGAGTTCATATGGTGTTTTATGAACAACTTGCAGATTTGTTTTGCTCTGGTTTCATTATTGAAGCCCAATGAATGGCATAATATCATGATTTAATGTTCTAACAAAAACTAAAAGAGAAGTGAAATGATTCTGAGCTGGCTCAAAGTGAGAGTACACTTGGCAGCTGCTGTGCTGTAAAATAATTATAACACTATTGTTTTTATTGCAGCCAAAGCTTGTGTACGTTTTAATGACAGAACACAAGTTCACTGCCTTTTTATTGTCCGACCTAAAGCGGTTAATACAAGGGGTGGGATGAGATCTCTCGAGACTAAACTGTATTGAGGTGAAAAGCTGTCTCGCCTCACGTCATATTGTCATGACTGGAGGGTGAGGGTGAAGTTAGGATAGAATGTCAATGCTGTGTTTACATTACGCCTCCACTCCATTTTATAGAAATAAAAACAATTTAATTCAGGTGGATAATCATAAGTCGCTTCAATTCCATCAGCTCATCTAGAACGAGCTGTTTGAGTCTTGCGCAGCACTGATCTCGTGACGAGAAGACGAGCCTGTGTTATGAGTGTGTTACGTGTTAGTGAAGCGCTCGCATTGAGCGTGTGTTACGAGAGTATGTTACATGTTAGTGGACTAGACTGTGGTGGAGGATTCGTTGCGCAGCAGAAGCGTCAAGACTTGTATTTTATAATGCGCACCACCGTTTCAGCACCACTGCTCCCTATTCACAGAGTACTTACGATCGCAAAATTTAAATTAAACTGGAACGCACATTCAAACGCGATTTCAAGTTACCGCTGTTTGAAAGCGGCTCCCTGAGGCATGCGAATATTTCCCAATATGAAAGCTATCTAGTTGTAACATCTCTTAACTCTGTATCATGCTTGAAGAAAAATTGGGCCTCTCTTTGCTCTTTAAGTGTTTATTTGCATACTGAACTCTTTGCATATTGAGTACTTTGATTATGATTATTGTTTCCACTTAATATCTATGATCAATTTGTGGGAAGGAGTTCATTTAGGAGGTCAAAAGAAACTCTCGTGCAATTCTAAGGTCTGAAGAGACAACCATACAGGAAAGAAGCCAGTCAGTTGAGTGTGTGGCAAAACCTTTACAGTGCTTTAGTATTGTTGTCTTTTACTGCATATGATAATTAATACTCGGAAAGTAGAACTGAAATGACATCCATTACAAGATGGAAGTTAAAACATTTAAAATGCACCTGCAAACAATTTTTCATTATTGAGGATTTCCTAAAAAATACTATGTAAAAACAATCTTGTGTCTTGTCACCCCTAATTTGACTGCAGAAAAGTATACTGGGGGGCACTTTAAGACTGGATCCCTTTTGCTTCATCCTACTGTTGCAAATTCTGATTATTTTAGCTATGTGTCAGTCATTTTGAATGTTTCAGGAATGGAAGTCACTGTGGACTCATCCCGACTGAATACATATCATGTTTTATGAAGACTTGACAGGAGACGGTGACTGTGCCAATGAGTCACTACAGCTCTTGTGTGACTGAGATGCATGCTGCAGGGGAATTGCAGTCTGTCCACACACTTCATCAAGTGTCATAACACCTTCCTCCTATCCCGTTTTCTCATTTAAGCACAGTGACATCAAGTTTCGCTTTGAATGTTCCAATTCTGATTATTTAAACTTCAGGTTTAGGCTGTCTAAACCTGAAGTATTTTGAGGTTGACTCGGAGTAATGCTTTCAATGGTAGTGCTGCAATTGTGATGTTTAGAGATATAGAGCGATATAAGGCTCTACAGTGTAGTATGCGGTGACATGAGGATTCATTAGCAGGAAGTGTAGGTGTGGGGATTGCCAGATTACCAAGGCAATGGTGGGAGTGTGGCTACTAGAGAGACAAAGACATTTAGGTCCTCCTTTGGTATCAATTACCAGGCTGACCTTTAACACGCTTCAATCGAAAAACAACTGGCTAAAGAACAAGAATTGATTGTGGAGGTGCAGGATGGTCTGCAGAAGTGAAAGCGGTTTGTCTGCTGAGCTCTACATAAACTGTACTCTGCCACATTACTCTGGGATGAGGCCTTCATTTGGTCATGGGGTCACCTGGGCACGTTGTGTTGATGAGATCACACTTTGCTCTTTCTCTCTTTCTTTCCTCTACTCAAGCACAATTATCTGATCATCTTGCCCAAGCAAAACACATCATTGCCTAGCCCATGGTATGCTGTGGGGCTCATTTTTAATTTAAAGCATATGATGACTAGTAAGTCATCTAATGCAAGGAAGTCAACTTTTAAACTTTAGAAGGTCATCTAATGCAAATTTGCAAGCTGTATGTAACTTTTGTTACCATCACTACAGATTTTCAAAACAAAACTGCTGTTGAAAATATAGCCTTCATGTAGTATTCAAAGTAGTAAACTTTGCTTATTTCATTAAATTTAAGTAACTAGTTACTATTAGAATTATTCATATCACTAAGAATTCTTTCTTTTAAGAAATATTTAAGCACAGTAGATGTCAGCAGACTTGCGTATTCAGGTTTCAATGTTAAAGTCAGCATGAAATTAACTAGGGATGTACCAAAATGAAAATTCTGGGCCGAAACAAAACCCGGAAATTCTGGATGCACTTGGCGAAAACTGAAAGTTATTTTAAAAAAAAATTAAAGATGAAAAAAAAGTTTGTTTGTATAATTAAACTCAATAATTTTATTGAATCTGAATTTTAAAAAAATACATGTCAATAAAATAAAACGCTAAACATCCAAATTGGACAGAAAATATATTAAAATAGTATTAAATATCAATATATTATTCTTCATTCCGTTTGATGTAACAATCAAATTTTACTTTTTTTGGCCAATTATCAAAATGTATGGTCCTACAAAGCTATTATCAGGGCATGTGAACTGATAGCGAGGAGTGAATCAGTGAACGTGTGGGTAATGTTATTTTACCAGCGTTGCCCAGCATGGCTATACCACACCATGTCACAGAACAGTAGGGCTATTGCAAACAGAAACAAGTCTACTACAGAGAAATTTCATGCCGGCATGTTATTTGAGCAGACCTCGCTTTTCCGGTGACTGTGAGCGGTACATAAGTGGAGCGTTCGCTTTGGCCGTGAGTTACTGAGCAGAGCAAAGTAGGTGCCGGTACAGACTTACCTGCTCGGCCACAGTTGCTTCAAAGTTGACATTGAGGGGCAGGGTGGCGCATATCTTCAGCCTTTTTCTCTGTCGGCCAAAAACCAAAAATGTAAATGGCTACTGAAATTTTGGTGCATACCTAAAATAAACGTTCACCCAATCTATTTTCTAAATGCCTGTTATTGATCTTTTTTATAAACCTCATAATTTATCAATCTAATAGCTCATTCCTGTGAAATGAGACTTCTTTGTGGTGACATGTTGAAGTTCTCCAATCATTTCCTCCACTTAAACTCTGCCCCTTTCTTACAATTGACTGCAAGCTCTCATTCAGATCTGCCTCCATCCAGTCAACAGCCTATGCAAAGAAGCAAGTCCCCACCCTACGTTTTTTTTTTTTTCTTCAATAATCCATTTCACTAGATTACACGTAACAATACGGTAGAATAGATCGCTACTTCTGTTTTATTGTGACTTTAATAAACGGGATCAAAATGGCCGTAATTCAATGTAAAAGAATGCTATACCGGTACAAAGCAAAACTCAGAACATTGACGTGCATAGATAAAGCTGTCATCACTTATGGTCTTCATTTATGGCCATTGAAAAGCTTGATGATGAAATTTGTGACTTGTTCAAGCACCTATTGGTTACTTGCTGCTTTTTTTAGTGCATTAGTGAAAGGCTGAAATTAATCATTTCATTGTACAGATTATAGTCTAGTTTACAAGACTCAGTGGCCAACTAAAACATGGCATATTTCTGTTGTTCCTGCAGATTACAGTAACTTGTATCATATTATACACTAATACCTGTGCCACAGCTGGAAAGACCTACTTGGACATAGTACAGTGTACTAACAACAGTGTCCTGCTTTAAAAACCAGTATGAATCTTTTGGAAGATGTTAATGATTCAGACCACATCAGGGGATGATTAGAGAATCCATGGGCAATTACTTAAGCAAACATGAACCATTTGAATAATGCTGTTTGGGGGCAGAGAGGATGTGTGCTGATAGTTAAGTATAATTGAGATGATAGTGATGATTACAGTGATGGATCTGATGCAGATGGCATAGATGTAAATTAAAGAGCTAATGACTGTGATTTGCTTCCTTCACAGAGAGCCCAGCGAGGAGTGCAATGGAATTAGCGGTGCTCTCTCTGTGGAGCCCGCGCCTGGCTCGAGACTGAACGAGTGGTGTCCTGCCCCACCCCCTCCCGTCCCTCTGCCCGCGCTCCACCCCGCCATTATGGGAGACGGCCTGGACGCAGTGCAGATGTCGGGGAGCAGCAGCAGTCAGGGGCAGCCCTCGTCCCAGGCCCCTTCCCTCTTCAACCCCAACCCCCCAGAAATCGCCAACCCTACCCGGCCCAAGCGCCAGACCAACCAGCTGCAGTACCTGCTGAAGGTGGTGCTGAAGACTCTTTGGAAGCATCAGTTCGCTTGGCCTTTCCACTCTCCTGTTGATGCCGTTAAGCTAAATCTGCCTGTGAGTGATCTACGTCCATTTACAGTCCTGTCATGTCGGTGATGAGCAGGTCCTGTCAGACAGCGTACCGGCACTGATGTTTACTGCAATTCTTTGGCCACTGAAATGGTGCTAGTTATCATTCTGCAGCAGGTCCTCTGTCTGATGATCTGTGATTTGCTCCCTGAACCGCCCCACATTTCCACTGGTTATGTTGCTACATAACCTGTTCACAAATACACCGTATCAGTTTATATCAAGCAGTTGTAATCAGTTGTAAAAAAGTCTTAACCCTGTAAATCTTGACATGAAATAAGTCAGAAAAAATCGATATATATTTTTATTGAAGTTTAAAAAAAGTTTGCATTTGAGTTATTTGTTTTGTATCGTTTGATGCATCACAGCCAGCTTGTTCCCGACCATCACAAAAACAGGATCACACATGCAAACAAATTGTTTGAATTGCAAGATTATTTAAGTAGAAAATTTAGTAATCAAAACAAAAACAATAGTACAAATAAATACATTCAATAGAACTAAGATTCAAATGGAATAATCATCAGTGCTTTTTTTTTTTTTCTGGTGGATCTAACAGTAGTTTTCAGGTACAGAAATTGAGTAAAGAAATCAAATGTAAAATAACACTGCATAGTCTGTACAAATTAAATATTGATTAATCCTTATTAAACTTTTTAAACCTTATTAAAAATGTTTGTTTTTTCTTTTGTTGTTTGATTAACATTAAAAGCATGGAATGCAGCAGGAATATTAGGCTGCTGTCACTTAAGGCATAATGCATGGATCCAATATAATGTTTTTGTCGCTATGACAGGCATTTTGACATGATTTTGTGTGAATTTGTCCATTCAAGCACAAGAAATGAAAGAACTCAATTTAGTATTCGCACACGGTCTGAGACGTGCACCCTTCTCTACAAAAGAGGGTGTTTTTTGTTTTTTTGCCCAGTCCCCGGAGTCACAGAGGGAAAAACACATTAGCTTTATTCAGAGGCCCAATCTGAGTAAGGATATGCAATTTGTTGCAGATGCTGATGTTTCTTTGGCAAAAAAATATGAAATTCTGCTTGTAATATAAATTAATGAGCTCTTTTAGTAGTATAGCAGACTACTTGCATAAAATGCATATAAATAAGTTCCAAAAAATCTAAAACTTTTTATGTTTACTTTATAAAAAAATATAGTATACAGCTTTGTAGGGTTAATCTGTCTGCCTGAGTATACATGACACAGTGCGTACGTGAATGATTGATACTGGTATATTGATATATTGGTGGCTGTTATTGTCCAAAAGGCTGGTTCACACATACTCCGTTTGCAGTGTGTATGCAGTACGTATTGTAGTACGTATGAGGTATAGAAGCAGCACAGGCTCACACAACATTTATTCATTTTTATTTTGAATCCAGAAGTTGTTACTGAAAAAAAAAAATTTCAGCATTGTGATTCTTTGTACACAGTACAGTTATACAATATTTCATATACTCATTCACGTTTTAAAGCACTAAATTTAAACAGCATATTCAATTCATTAGGCTACTTCTATAGATTTATACATCATGTTGATCAAGCAAGTGGCAAAACATTTGAATATTTATGTAAAAAGCAAAAGATTTTAAATAACTTACAATTGACAAAAACAGCCGACTCTCATGCCTTTTCGTTTGCATTTAAATCTTTATACAAGAAAACCAATTTAATGAAGTTGAGCTACAGTGTTATTATCCGGGTATGTTTTTGCAAAAGCCAGACTAGTACAATTTCAAGTCAAGTCTGGTTTATTTTATGAATAAATGAAACCAATTAATCAGACTTGAGACTTGATTTCTGTCGGATTAACGCATTTACGTGGAATAATAAATTTTTCAGTGTGTGTAAATGTACTTGCTGTCAAAAATGTTCTCCATTGAAAGCCCTAAAGCTGCTTGCTGTTATTTTACCATAAGGCCATTAGGATGATGAAAGTTATGGATTGTGATGTGTCATGCTGACTTTTTGTAACCTCCTCTCCCTAGGACTATTACAAGATAATCAAAAATCCTATGGACATGGGAACAATCAAGAAACGCCTAGAGAACAGTTTCTACGTCAATGCCCAAGAATGTATTCAAGACTTCAACACCATGTTTACTAACTGCTACATTTACAATAAGGTACTGGTTCACACTTTTGCTACCATCATTCACAATGGATTGAAGTGATGGGGCATGTGGTTAATGGTATGTGTCGCCCCCTGCAGCCTGGGGATGACATAGTCTTAATGGCAGAAGCACTGGAGAAAGTGTTCCTCCACAAGATTTCAGAGATGCCCCAGCAGGAGATCGAGATGTCGACCTCATCCGGCAAGGGTCGTGGCCGGGGCAGGAGGGATCCAGGTATAAATTTCATGTCTCTCTTACTTGAGGGCCACTCACACTGCTGCCCTTTTACATGTCCTAGTCGGCTGCTGTATCAGCCAGATCACTTGGGCTTCTCTGCACCTTTGCTTTTAACTTTGTATCTCTGATGGTATACATCAAATCTCCAGCTTTTAATTGAAAATTAATGATTCTGCTTTGTTCCTATGAACTGCTGTCAGTGCCCTTTTATCCTGAATATTGTGATAACTAAAACAGAAATGCTAGTTTTACACGTCTCACATTATCATTTTAAAGGCCTGTTCACAAGGTCCATGCCATAACAATAATAACGGCACAGAGAAACAATATCTTTGGAATCACTTTCAGAATGTTCATTGTTTTTGTTTTCCGCCAATCAGAGTCTATTCTGCTTTAAGAACTCAAGCATTTAAGGGGGCAGACGACAAAACTGCAGCGTGGACTTAGAATAAAAAGAATGTTGTCAGCTGGTGTGGGCACTAATATAGTAATCGTTCTCGGTGTGAATGGGTCTTAATTCTTTTGTTTTCTGTCTCTTTGTATTATTAGACATAAACATGAAGATTGGCCCTGGCCTTGAGTCTTCATCCACAATCCCTCAAACACGTGGCCTTTCCAATCTTGCCCCTGGGCCACAAACAAGAGGACCACCACAGGGTCCGCCTATTTTACCTCCCCAATCTGCCATGCAAGCCTTGCCCCCTCGAGTGCCCCCTCCTCTCTCTTCGCTCCCTTCACTCCCTTCACTCCCTCCTCTCGCGCCTCAATTAGGGCCACCTTTTTCTTTGGGCCCCACTGACTGCAACCCACCGGCCCCCATCATGACGGCTGTGCCTCCCCCCACCCAAACTGCCCTGCCGCCCGTGCACATGCAGCAGAGCACTGCTTCTATTCTACAAAGCCCCATCCCTATGCCTCCCAAAGTAAGTTGGCCTGTAACATTCAAACATAGTGTCAGTCTTTGTTTTTTATGTTGCGTCTTTCTCTCCTCACACGCTTAAATTAAAATTTTTCATCAGCAGCAGAGAAAAAGTCAGAAAAGGAAAGCAGACACCACAACACCTACGGCAAATGACCAGCTGAGCGAGTCTTCGCCTGCCGAGTCAAAGTCAGGAAAGACTCTGCCACGCCGGGATAGTACACGACCAAGCAAACTACCCAAAAAGGAGGCACCAGACTCCCAGCACCATGGGACAGTCGCCACTGGGACCCACAGCCCTAAGCAACAAGAACAGTTACGCTACTGCTTGGGCATCGTAAAGGACATGTACGCTAAGAAGCATGCAGCATACGCTTGGCCCTTCTACAAGCCAGTGGATGTGGATGCTTTAGGGCTGCACGATTACCATGACATCATCAAACATCCCATGGACCTCAGCACTATTAAGGTGAAAATACAGTTGCTGGATCTTAGTCGAAGGATGAGCCTTGTTTGCACTGCATGCTTATTAGTTCAGTTTTCTCTTTGGTTGTGCAGGACAAGTTGGAAACCAGACAGTACAGAGATGCTCAGGAGTTTGCAGCAGATGTGCGGTTAATGTTCTCCAACTGCTACAAGTACAACCCTCCAGACCATGAAGTGGTGGCTATGGCACGCAAACTGCAGGTACGTGGACACCTGCAAAAGACGGTGTACATAAGGGCTTACATAACAAGTGTTTGTTTTTTTGTTTTTAGTCAGATGTCTAGTCGGCTAGTCAATGTTTACTTGCAATAGACCATGTCAAAAGTCATCTTTGCACTGCAAAGTGAAATGTGGTTGAAATGTTCCACTTTTTTAATAGGAAAATTCAGGTGTTCAATATAGAATTTAAACTCAAGTGGACATTTGCTGAGAGTCTTGTACTAGATACTCAAAAGGTTCTCTCTTTTTGTAGGATGTGTTTGAGATGCGTTTTGCTAAAATGCCCGACGAGCCAGAGGAAATGCTTGCACCCACTCCTGCGCCAGTGCTCCACCCGGCTCCTGTAAAGACACAGCCGCCCATGGGCACAGCCTCGTCCTCAGACAGCTCCAGTGATTCCTCATCTGAATCCGACTCCTCCACGGACGACTCTGAAGAGGAGAGAGCCCAGAGATTAGCAGAGCTTCAGGAGCAGGTGAGTTAGATCTTTACTACTTTGTTTTTGCCAGCACGTCCCTAAGGAAGAGCTGGCCAGGAGTTCGGTCACTAAAGATACTGTGGAAGTGTGTAAAAAAAAAAAAAAAAACTTCAGATGTGATGCTCTCTACTGAGTGTAATTTCCCTATTTTCTTTCTTCTTTGTTGCTCAGCTGAAAGCGGTTCATGAGCAGCTGGCTGCCTTGTCCCAGCCTCCGGCCAGCAAACCAAAGAAGAAAGAGAAGGAGAAGAAGGAGAAAAAGAAAGACAAGCACAAAAGGAAAGCAGCAGTCATGCCTGCACTGGAGGAGATCCTGGAGCCGCCTCCTGCCGTCAAGGTCATAGGAAAGCCTAAGAACAAGGATCCTCTTTCGAAGAAGCCCAAGAAGCTGAGGTGGGCTAAGACATTTGATTATGCAAACCCATTTTAGGCAAGAAAGTATCCAAAATTACATGGTTTAATTGCTTTTATCAAATTGGCGAGCCTTGGAATTTTGCTGTCTACCTTTTAACTGTGTAGTGTTATGGAAAATTAGATGTTCTTGTCGTTTTATGCTCTACAGCAAAAAGGAGGGAGGTGGTAAGGGCAGTCGCTCCATGGCTCCCCCAGGCGCTGCCCCACCAACCCTGCAGCCTGTGGCAGGCCTGGATTCTGAGGAGGATCTGGGTCTGACTGGAGGTGCCGCAGTGGCAGGCATGGCTGCTGGAGAGAAGTGTAAGCCCATGTCCTATGAAGAGAAGAGACAACTGAGTCTGGACATTAACAAGCTCCCCGGAGACAAGTTGGGCCGTGTGGTCCACATCATCCAGTCCCGTGAGCCCTCGCTCAAGAACTCCAACCCGGACGAGATTGAGATTGACTTTGAGACGTTGAAGCCTTCTACACTGCGGGAGCTGGAGAGATACGTGTCATCATGTCTTCGCAAGAAGAAGAAGCCTACTGGTGAGTGATCAAGAGCATCACTTTATAAACCTTCTTTAACACCGAGGCCTTGTTTACATTTATTAATATCAGTCAATCATGGTCCAACCACATATACTCCATTGGATCAGGTGATTGGCTATACCTACCTAGAAAAAAAGCCTTGTTTTGGCACAATTATTACATTTGCATGAGTAGCTGGTCCTAGAACAGGGATTTCCAATCCTGGTCTTGAGTTGAGCACCAACAGACCTGCTTGGAAGTTTCTAGTGATCCTGAAGACCTTGATGAGCTGATTCAGGTGTGTTTAAATGGGGACACCCCATTTAAATGGGGACAGGAGCAGGATTGGACACCCCTGTCCCAGAATGTAGTCTGGGTCACATTAGCATTGATCCTTTAAATGTGATGTGTCCATATTGAGTTCCTGACCACCACAGAAGATAGTTTTGAGTAATTGCAACACACAAGCTATGTTTACATGCACTCAAATAATCTTTTAGTAATTGCATTCATTGGTCAATCGGTATGAAAGGTCTTTATTCAAACACCTCAGTCGAGCCAAATGAGCTTAATCTGAATAAAATTTCGATCGGATTGGAAGGGCTGGTGTAGACTTGAAATAATCTGAACATTAGGAAAAAATGAAGCATGTAAATGCTTGAATTCGAAGCTGATTAAAAAATAACTTTCCCACCAGTGCAGTGCCATGATGCAGATGTTTTGTGTCCTACGAACATGCATGTTTATTTATATCTCACGTCTTGTGAGCTGTTCAGTAGAGGAGACTGAATATTTGCTAAATATTTTTGACAAATTAAGCTTTTTAGATATGTCGTCAAGGCAGAAATAATTATCGCAGTGACTTTCTCCGTTTCTGAACTGCGTATGCACAGGTTTTGTTCAGAATACATAATGCACATGTAAACTAATATGTAAATCAGGGTTCATACAAACAGATTTAATTAACAAATTTAGTGTGTGTAAACTTTGTGCCTTTCACACACAAACAAAACATTGGAAAAAAAGTTATATCTTGTATTTAATGCTGTTCATGTTGCATCATCTGAGATTCAAATTCATATGGGTCGTTGTTCATGGTTAAACGTCCTTCAGTTCCAGAGAAGTCCATGGAGGCAGTGAGTGCTGCAAAGACAAAAGGCTCATCATCCGAGTCGGGCAGCAGCAGCGAGTCCAGCACCTCAGAAAGTGAAGACTCAGAGACAGGTGAGCCCTGCAGCTTTATAACGTCTGACCAGCTGAATTTCTAATGCATTTGCCATGTTAACTGATCCAAGAAGCTACTTTGCATAAAGAATCTCCTCTTCACAAACTCAGGGATGGCTTCTAAGCCGAAGAAGAGAGGAAGGGGTGAAGGAAAGAAGGCTCATCACCAGGCAGTGGCTCCAGGCATGCCTCAGCCACAGGTTCCCCATCAACCCCAGACCCCTGCGCTGCAGCCCAGCGTGCAGCTGAAACCGCAGCAGCATCCCTCTCCTGCCACTTACATGCCTCCTCCCGTCACAGCTCTGGAGCCCTCGCAGCTCCTGGAAAACCCCTTTGACCCTCTGGCCCATTTTGGCCAGCCCCTCATGCACCTTCCCCACCACGCCAATGACTCGTCATCCCCTGCGCCACCTCACCTCAACGCTCACCCTCCAGGAGGCCCAGTGTCACCTGAGACGCACCCGTTCCTGAACCAGCACCCCATCCTTCCATCCCCAGGTGAGTGGAAATTTCCTGTTTATTATATCTGATTTATGTAGCATATTTTTCCAAATGTACCAGGTCAAAATTGCATTGAAAGGAAAACTGATAAGTCGCATCAGTGTGTGTATGTCAAATTTTAGTATTAAATTTAAGAAATGGTGTAAAATACTGGTAAATCAAACAAAACTTTGTATTTTAGTTCCCCTTAAATTTAAGGGTTGGTAGGCATAAGGCAACAACAACCGCAATATAAGGGGTTTGCAATACAGATGTTGTCTTATTTACAACATGACATTGTGCAGCAGGGCTACTGCGTCTTGAGGCAACGGCAGAACCAGTATGAGGCTGGTATGTGTGGCTTTATTCTGCGCTGTCGTTTCCGTCGGTTTCAAAACATTTCCCCGTTATATTGTCATTTTCTACTTTCACTTTGCAACAACACAACCTTGTTTCTGAAGCGGCTTTTTAGCATGTTTTCTATAACGTCTGGCATTTACATTTTACATGGCGTGAGAAAGTCACATAAACCACGCAAAATCCGATCAGAGCAGTCAGACTGAAGCGGATTTCCAGAAATGCGATTTGAATAGGATTTCCAACCACATATGAATGTAGCTCGAAAACGGATTTGCAAAAATCGGATTTGAGTGAGGCTATAGTGGCTGTTTATTCAACTGGCCCCAGATTAAAAAAAAAACACCTGTGTTCTGAAAAAAAAAAAAATGGAAACATGTCCATCTATTCTGTCATTTTAAGCAATTGTACTATTGGTTAGACTACTATTGCCTGGCTACCATATCATGTTGTCAAACTGCCCACATCTCATTGGTTCAAAATGGTGCTCTGCAGGCTGCATGTTAAGTGTTAGATATGTTCTGGTCATCTATATTGACGCCTTCCTCAATCATGTTTTTGTGGTCTTCCTCTTTCTATATGTCATTGGTTTACAGCTCTGCACAACGCAATGCCCCAGCAGCCTTCACGGCCCAGTAATAGGGCAGCCCCACTACCTCCTAAACCTCCGCAGCAAAGCACGCCCCAGCAGCAGCAGCAACCCCAGCAGACTCTGCCGCAGCAGCTCCAGTCCCAGCAACCCCCTCAGCCCCAGCACCACCTCCCTCCTCACCTCCTGCATCCTCCACAGCAAATCCGCCAGCGGCCACTCTCCCCTCCCACGCTCACTCCCCAGGGCCTGCTCTCCTCCCAGCCCCCACAGATGCTTCTAGAGGACGACGAGGAGCCTGTTCCCTCCATGCCCCTGCCCATGTACCTGCAGCACCTGCAGCCAAACCGCCTGCAGCAGCAGCCACCGACGTCACTAATGCAGTCTCTGCAGAGCAGGCAGCAGCAGCCGGGACAGCCGTCTCTGCTGCAGTCAGTGCAGGTTCAGTCTCAGCTGGGCCCGCAGACCTCCCTGCCCCCACCACAGCTCCCCGTTCAGACTCAAGCCCAGCCGCCAGCGACGCACCAGCCCTCCCCGCAGCTCTCGCAGCATCAGGCCAGACACATGCAGCACTCGCAGCTGAGCTTCTCTCAAGGCCCAGTGCAGACCACACAAACACAGTCTAGTCAACACAAGGTCTCCATGTCCTCCACGAAAGCACAGCAGATCATCCAGCAACAGCCAACACATCACTCTCCACGTCAACACAAGTCTGACCCTTATAACTCAGGTAACACAACAGCCTTACAAAAAAGCTGTACAAAAAAAAATGCTGAAATGTATATTTTTAGATTCTTAATGGAGTATCTTTTCCAGCAACAATGTTTATTATGGTTTACTTTGTGTAGTGAATGATTATCACAGTTTGTGATGTTTTTAGTTTATTTTATAAAGTAGAATTTGCCAAAACTAATTAAAAAAGATGCACAGTATAAACATTATATAAAAATGTATATAAAAGCTTCCCTGACACTTTAGCACACACATCTCCAAAGTTCAAACAGGTCTTTTTTTTTTTTTTTTTGTATTGGACAGCATTGCAAGTACTTCTGTTTTAATTGTGTCTATATTTTGACAGCACACATGCGAGATAACTCCTCTCCGCTCATGATGCATTCCCCTCAAATCTCTCAGTATGCTTTAGTCCACCAGTCCCCTCCTCAGGCCAAAAAGGTCAGTACCATTTCCATTTTCTTGCATTGACACAGATTCTTTCCAATGTCCACGTGTATTTATATGTGATGAATGGTTTTATAGATGTGTGTTTGGTGGGGTGTAACTGAAGCTTTGGTTTGCTACAGGAAACGCAGCGAGGTCCTTCAGCTTTGGCTGGCATTAAAGAGGAGAAGCTACCCCCGTCACCTGTGATGCGCGGTGAGCCCTTCAGTCCAGCCATGAGACAAGAGCCTCACAAACACCTTGAGAGCAAACCCATAATGCAAGGTCACAGCCAACAGAGTGAGTGAAACCGTCGAGTTTCAAAGCGTGCAATGGTGTTTATTTTTAATGTACTGTAATGCTGATATTCAATAGTGCATCAATCTTGTTTGAGCTATACTGATTTTATTTTATAAACAATAAAATAAATTGTGACCCTAGAGGTAGGGTTTTTTAGATTTTAATAAAATTTACAAGCATTGCACAGACATAAACCTGGTCTTGAACGGAGTATGTAAAATGGCATGCAAAATCACACATCTTTGCTTCCACTACACACTGCTCACATTCTCTGGAAGAACACCACAAACAAATTAAAACAGTGAAACTGCACTTGGATGTTATACTAAATATTGACAATCTTGAGGAGTGGAACTAAATGTTTATCAACTCGTTTTAGGAGCAGATATGAAACCACTTGAAAGTTCCCGTCCTGTCATCCGCTCCTCTGAGCAGAGCGGTCCACCTCCTTCCATGCAGGACAAAGAGAAATTCAAACAGGAGTCCAAGACACCTATGGCACCTAAAAAGGTACAGGTGGGTGGAAGGGACAACTTTGTTTTACTTTACCATGAATACAACTGTAACATTTCTAGAATGTTGTTTTCTTCACACCTCGTAACGTGTTGTTTTGTGACCCAGGATGTGAAACTAAAGAACATGGGTTCTTGGGCGAGCCTGGCACAGAAATCCACCTCCACTCCCTCGTCTGCCCTGAAGTCCTCCAGCGACAGCTTCGAACAGTTTCGACGTGTGGCCCGAGAGAAGGAAGAGCGAGAGAAGGCCTTGAAAGCCCAGGCCGAGCAAGCTGAGAAAGACCGTCAGCGCAGGGAACAAGAGAAACTTCGGTAAGGGAGCAGACAATCTTAATCTAACTTGTCTATTTTAATCAAAGGTCATTTTTAGCAGTTTCCATACATTGTCTTTGTCTTGCTCTTTGAAGGGGACGAGATGAGGAGGACTCCATTGAGACATCTCGAAGGCCCCAGGAGGAGCCCCGCAGGCGGACGGAGCAACAGCAGGTTCAGCCGCCGCAGCAGCAGCAGCACCAAACTCAGCCCCAAGCCCAGAACCCAGCCCAGCCTCCCTCGGCCCCGCAACCTTCCCAAGCCCCGCCACACTCCCCCGCCGCCTCCCAGAGTGCACTTGACCAGCAGAGGGCGCTCGCACGTCGCCGGGAACAGGAGAGGAGGAGGAGAGAGGCGGTGAGTTACAGCTGCACCTCCCTCGTAACACACACTACCATTCAAAAGTTTAGGGTCTGCAAGATTCTGCAAGAATGTATTCCTGTGACGATAAAGCTGACCCCAAACATTTGAGTGGTATTGTCACTCAGGATAGGCAGTAGCAGATATGGAGCAATATGCTAGTAATAAAGGCAAATGTGTAATTATGCCTTGTACAGTAGCCCTTGAATTGCTTTTCCATTAAAATATGAATATATAATTTGAGATTTCATTACCGGCCCAAAATATTGTAAATTTGTTACATGTGCCAGTGTTTCATTTTGCTTTTCTCCACCTGTGCAGATGGCAGCTACTATTGACATGAATTTCCAAAGCGATTTGATGGCTATCTTTGAGGAGAACTTGTTCTGAAGTGCGAGAGGAAGAGATAAACTGCGAAACAAAAGCTCATGGATTCCTCTAGACGGACAGAATGAACTCAAAAAAGCAGTAAGGGAAAAAGACCCCATCTGACCACAAAGAAACACTGAAGAGGCTGAACTAGCGATGGATAAGCTGAGGCCCTGAGAGAGAAGGGAGGGAGGCTGTAGCTCTCCTTTTGCCTTGGCAGAAAGAGGGACCCTCACACTGGGACAGCACCACCTCTCCGGCATTCCTCCTGGATTTGCCATTGTGACCATGGCGGGAAAGAGAGGACTTGTGTGTGTGACTCTTAATTCAGAATATGGGAGCAATGGACAATGTGATCGCCGGAGGAATATGTGAACGACAATAACATGTACTGATTCTCTAGTTACGGCATCCATCGACTGCCAGATGTCTGTGGGGGAATAGAATACGTCTTTTGTTTCCTGTTTGATTTGGTTTCCCTCCCATCGTTTCGTTTTCGCTATATATCCCCCCCCCCAACCCCCTTTTATGCGAAAACATGCAGGCAAATGGCAGGATGGGATCGGGGGCACTTAGATGACCTTCCTCGGGAGAGGAAGTACAGCTCGCCTTACACCTCTGACTCGTAAACACGAAAACACAAACAATATTCACCAGGGGCTGTGACAAATGACTAAACATGGTGTGTTTCACACTGTTATCATGTGCAGATTTTTCATTATGTAGGATCTACTGTAAAAAGGTATTTTCTTAATTACTGTTTTGGTTGATTGGTTGGTTGTATTTTTGTTTTTCTTTTCTCTTTCTCTCTCTTTTTTTTTTTTTTTTCTCTTTTTTTTTTTGTTTTTTAAAATATTTTTAACTCTCTTACCAACACCTTACCCTCTGATGTCTATGCCAAACACCCATATCCTTTTATGCTGATAGCCGAGACTCGAAACGCTTCACTTAACATGTCTTTCTAAATATATAAATATATTTTCTTGTTCTCCCCACTCGTCATTAAAAGTTTAGGTAGCCTTGTAGAAAATAAACCCTAATATATGCATTATTCTGACAAGTGTTAATTGAGGACAGAATCGTGGAAGATATACTTTCATTGCTCATGGTTTTCATGTTAGCCTGGTGAGGAGTCTCGCCACGGGCCGGAGCGTTGACCCATGCGGGGCGGTTTCTGAGTATCGTTTAGTTTGAATATAATTTAAAGAATACTATTTTAAGTGTATTATACATACAGAAGGAAAACATGCAACTCTGTGCAACTGGTAGACGTTCGTGCTGTCGCGTCGGAGAGCGTCACGCGAACACCAGGCCAACGCGACGGAGCTCTCAGCTGGTTACTGCATGACTCCTCTTTTCTTTTCACAGATCATTTTATTACAGCTGCACACAGAGAACTCTGTATGCTGTGCTAGATATAATTGCAGAAAGTTTGAAAGAAAAAAAGTTACAAAAAAAATCAAACCGTTCTGATTTATCATTGTTCTTGTTCGATTATAGTGGATATGTGTTCTAATTCTGTTATTTGACTCAGCAAGGGGGGCCGGGGGCACAATTCGAGACCTTGGCAGGTCCTCTGAGTTTTCTCTTATAGTGTTTTCTCCAGTGCCTGTATTGTATTGCGATTCTAGTTGGCATATATTACGTTCTGGGAGGGCGAGGGAGGGGGCACGGTTGGATGGGGAGGGGAAAATTGGGGATTTAGGTGCGAGAGCTTGTGTTTAAAAGACAAAAAAGGAACGTAAACATTTTATATTTTACCCATTTACAATATTCAGGTTTAAATCTAGTTTTAGCTGGACTTCTTAAGTATACACCGAACAACTAGTTTTTCATTTTCTCGAAACTGCTAAGAGGACATGTCCGATCATCTGTGTGTGTGTGTGTGTGTGTGTGTGTGTGTGTGTGTGCGTGCGTGCGTGCGTGCGTGTGCGTGAGTGTCTGGATGTTTGGATATGTACGTCATGTGGCTGGGGAGGGTGCTCTTACACGGAAGTTTAAATCACAACAACACTTCATTTAAATGATATTGCTTTGCAAACTTTTTTTTTTCTTCTTCTTCCTCATGAAGTCCACTTATATAAATATCTATTTTTTCTTTTTCTTTGGTTAATTTGGTCTGTACAAGTTAAAAGAGCAACACTTCATTCCTTCAAGCCTTTAAATGTATTTTCTTTTCCATGGTAACAGTTGGACATTATGTGCCATAGATTCGGATTCTCCGGAGAATGTGCTGACCTGCAGCTCAGCAGAGAGTTTGCTTTATTCAGGTATTTTGTTATTTTCTTTTGTTTTTTTTTTTTTTTTCTTTTGGGTTTGTTTAACATTTTCCTCGATTACTGTTTGGTATGTGCGTGGGCTATCGAGGTCAATGGTTCAATCTGATCATGAAATAAACTCATCTCTTTTATAGAAAATTAAAATGAAATAAGAGTCTGTCTCCTTTTTATAATTCATCACCGTTCATTCAGCTCTACACACAATGCATCTGTGATGTTTTCACTCTTCAGCTTGAGTTGAGCGGGTGACTCAATGAAAACGGTACAAAGAAACGTGTGCCTGCATGCGCAACATTTGTTGTACTGCTCGACAGAAAATGTTAGGTCATATTTCACCTCAAAATCAAGAGAAATTTTGTTTGCAGAAAATAAAGGCCATTTAGGGCCAAATAAGATTTCAAAACTGTGGATTTAATGTATTTTCTTTACAAAATTGTACATTTTATTCTATAAAATAAATGACTGAAAAATGTGTCATTCTGCCTCATATGACCCTGGACCACAAAACCAGTCATAAGTGGTACAGGAATATGTGTGGCAATAGCCAACAATACATTGTATGGGTCAAAATTATTGATTTTTCTTTTTTTATGCCAAAAATCATAAATTAAGTAAAGATCATGTTCCATGAAGATATTTTGTAAATTCCCTACCGTAAAAAAAAAAATATATATATATATAAAATTCATATGTCTTGATAAGGACTTCATTTGGACAACTTTAAAGCCGATTTTCTCAATATTTAGATTTTTTTTTTTTTTTTTTTTTGCATCCTCAGATTCCAGATATTCAAATAGTTGTCTCTCTGCCAAATATTGTCCTATCCTAACAACCATACAACAATGGAAAGCTTATTTATTCAGCTTTCAGATTATGTATAAATCCAGGGTCACGTATATCACCTTATGTGGTCCACAACAGAAAGTCATACAGCTTTGAAATAACATGAGGGTGAGTAAATGATAGCATTTTCATTTTTAGGATAACTATTTAATTTCTTTTTAAACGTCATTAGATGTGGTTAAGTAGCGACAGCAACGGACATACTCCCCCTCATGATCAGCGGGTCACCAGTAGAGAGAGTGAGCAGCTTCAAGTACCTGGGAGTAAACATCTCCGAGGACCTGACCTGGACTGCTCACATTCAGACACAGGTGAAAAAAGCCAGGCAAAGACTGTACCACCTGCGCCAGCTGAGGAAATTCAGGGTTTCACCAGCTATCCTGAAAACTTTCTATTTAGGGGCGATAGAAAGTGTTTTAACTCAGTGCATCACAGCGTGGTATGGGAACAGCACCAGTCATGACTGCAAAGCCCTGCAAAGAGTAGTGCGCTTATCCGAGCGTATCTCAGGGTCAGCTCTCCGTCTCTGCAGGACGTCTACACCAAACGCTGCAAAGGTAGAGCTACCAAGATCATCAAGGACTCTAATCACCCTGCAAACCCTCATTTCACGCTGCTGCCATCTGGTAAGCGCTTCCAAGCCTGATGGCCAAAACTGAGAGACTCAGGAGGAGCTTCTTCCCCAGGCCATCAGACTCCTGAACTCAGTCACTTAACATCACGTGACTTCACGTCAGGATAAACATCGATACACTGACATTGCACTGCACTTTCTGTTTCTCGTTGTTACTGTGTAACAACCTGTCATAAACCTGTTTGCACATTATACTCTTTATACATTTGTTAACCACATATTTATAAGTCTACAGTTTACTCACTGCAAAGTCTACTTCAATTATTTTATTCCACTTTATCCTTATTTGTTACCTTTTTTTCTCTTGACTTGATTATTTATAATTCTACAGATATAGACATATATATATATATATATATATATATATATATATATATATATATATATATATATATATATATATATATATATATAGTATATTTTTTTTATATCCTATTTCTATTATAATTTCTTCCTTGTGTTTTTAACTGTGAATTTGCACTGTCCATGGAGCGGACCTGTTTACATTTCACTGCCGGTTGTATATTCTGTATATAACTGTGTATGTGACAAATAAAACTCTTGAATCTTGAATCTAGAGACGAATATTGGTCTTGCAGTTTGATAGAGCAACTATCGTATAATGTATCTGATGTAAAGTTACTGCATGCTTACATCATCATGTTGATGTACCTGCATCCGGTCAACGATTGCATGCGCTTTCATAAGCCTGCAGCTGGCTTACGTAAGAGGAGCGAAGCGAGTCTGCTGGAAGAGGTTTTATTTTATTATAGTAAACTTTTTTTCTTGTCTTTTTTTTTAATTAAACATCTCAAGATTTTTTTTTAATAAGTTCACGTACACAAAAATACACACACCTCTCCGGGGAAGTCTTTCCATTGTGCATGAAACTGTAGCCGTGACGGCGCGTGTTTAGCGCGGACCTTTATTTTGACATCCTAAAAACAGGAAGTGCCTGAATGCGTGACTGTCAAGCTGTAGGACATGGGGGTTAAAATAGAGGTTTTTAGGGTAAGTTTGATTACGTTTGGACTTGTAAGCAGTCCGGTCTGTCTAAATAAACACATACACACAAATTAAACCAACTTTGGGGAGATGAATACATTTTTAAAAACGCGCAGAACCTTTAAACGTCCCATTTTGCTAAACACTATTGCTCATCACTGCCTGCCTATGTGAATAACCGATACAGGTGAATATTTTCCACAGATGATGGTGTATCTGTCGTTTCCAGTGGCGATGTTTTGGGTTTCAAACCAAGCCGAGTATTTTGAGGAGTACATCGTGAAGCGAAAGGTTTATAATTGCCCTAATAATCTAAGTCAGTTATTATAGTATTAGTCATATAATAAGTAAATATTAATATTGTCTATTGTATTATACAGAGGGAGATTTTCCCACCTGATGAGAAAATGCATGTAAGTATTTCCTTCAACTGTAATCAAACTGCTTTCACTTTGGTGGTTGCAATGGTTAGGTTAGACTATTTAACAGATATTTGGGTGGATAATATAACGTTACTAGTCACAGCAACATCCCATTAGAATAATTCGGAAGTCATTCACACTGCCCGGCCAAAAAACAAGTAGCCAAATACTTAAGTGTCTGATTGGATCATTATTGCAGTGATTATTATGATTCTAGCATGTTATATGTTTGGCAACAGTTCTTCTATCCCTAATCAATGGAGTGTGGGGGTTCTTAAACACCCATGTAGGGGCCATCAGGACCATATTCCAGGATGACAATGTCAAGATTTGTCAAGCTCAAATTGTGAACATCACAACGTTTATTTCCAGGTGAGGTAATCCAGATCTTGTATTGACAATGCAAGAGTCCAGCACTGTGTAAAGTCTCCTCCAGCACGTCCCAAAGACTTTCAATGAATTTAAGGTGTGGACTCAGAGGTGCCGATTCATGAGTGAAAATGATCCTTCATGCCTGATGAATCTTGACATTGTCATCCTGGAATATGGTCCTGATGTGTCTTCCTACATGATAGTTCACCTAAAAATGAAAATTAGCCCATGATTTACTCACCCTCAAGCCATCCTAGGTGTTCTTCTTTCAGACGAATACAATCGGTGTTAAAATTAAAAAATGTCCAGGCTCTTCCAAGCTTTATAATGGCATTAAATGGAAACCCAAAATTTGAAAAAAAGTCCATCCATCCATCGTAAAACTGCTCCACACGGCTCCAGGGGTTAATAAAGGCCTTCTGAAGTGAACCGATGGGTTTGTGTAAGAGCAATATCCATAATTAACACAGAGCCCAACGTGTTTTGGAGAAAAGCATTTATTTCATAATGTGATTTACCCCCCACTTCAATTGTTTTACTTCAATGAAAGGTTAGATTTTTGTGATTTTTTTTAAAAATAAAAGATAAAAAGTATAAACGATGCAGTTTTATTTTTTCAGCCATCTTTGATCATATTTACCAGGGGTGCCAATAATTCTGACCACAACTGTTTGAATATGAGAAGTGAGATGCAATGCCACATGCTCTCTTTTACATGTGCCGTTTCTCATTCTGGAACAGAGGCAAGAACTGGAGGATTTCAAAGTGCGCATGAGAAACCGGAGAGAGCAGAAGATGCTGAAACAGATGGTCATGGAGTCTGAGGAATGACAATAAAACAACATCACATACTATTGTGTCATATTGCACCCTCGGCATCAAGCCTTCATGTGTGACATGGAAGCGCTGTAATGCTTATCCCAAACTGTCAGACCATAATCAAGACTTCAATGTGAATAAACGGGTGGGGAAATGTATATATTTTTTGTAAATATACAAGTCTTTAAACAGATACAACTGAGTGGTTTGACTTCATTGTCTGTAAACTTAATCAATAAGAACACTTCTTCTGTTTTTGCTGTTGTTGTTTTTTTTCCCAGTTGAAAATTAATAAAGGAATTTCTTTTTAATCTTGTCTGCTGTGTCATATTTTTAATTAAATTATACATTTGTTCTTCATATATTTTCATGTTGTTGAAGGGTATTATTTAAACTAAATAACAGATGTTTGCTTAATGGGATAATTTGGGTTCAAAGCAAGTTCATCTCAATAATTTGTGGCATAATGCTGATTCACAGATCAATTATTCAGACTTGTGTTTAAAAAAGCAAAGACTGATGTTAGTGAGACATGCAAGGGAAGATTTCAATTTAAAATGTATCAAATGATTTATATTAATTCTTATGTTAAAACATGTATTTAATGTAAAAAGCATAATTTTTACAGAATTGAATACTTCAGAGTTTATTGTTATATATACGGCAATGCAGTCTGTTATATCATACAATACAATTCTGGGTGATGTCATTAATTTGTGAAGATTATTAAAAAAAAAAAAAATCTGTCTGATGCAACACCTTTGAAAACGGTGAAAGAAAACTGTGGCAGAAATTACTGGAGAGTAAAGCGCTAATGGAGGTAGGATGATGCACACCTCAGACTGTCCTCTTCAAGCTCAGCTTCACACTATAAACATGCAGTATTAACCATACACACAGAGGTTCCTCAAACTCACCTGTAGCAGTTTCATTTAAGTCAACATTGGCAACATACAATGAGCTTTGCTGTTCGCAGTAAATATGCCTTGGAAAGTTGAAATTTAAAATATCAATACCTTTAATATAATGCAAAAAGCATTTGGCCATTAACATCTTAGTGTAGTTATATTATATATTGTTTCAGTTCTCCTGCTATTGGAGTTAATTATGCAGGATTTAATTCATCTTAAGTGTCACCCCTCCCCCCTTTTTTCACGCAGACATGAAAATTCACTATCTGAACTAAATGGGTGTAATTCAAGAATGCTTTGGAATATAGACTTAAGATTGGTCTTGTTTTAAAGAAGACATTTGGCAGATTGTTGTAGATGTGAAATAAATTAAGAAAGTGAAACAGAAAAGTTTGAGTTTATGAACAATGTAAAAATATAATTATTCATATTGTATATGAAACAAAACATGTTGGACTCTAAAACTGCAAGAAAATCAAAGCCATAAATATGAACAAGTTGTGTTCCAAATTTTAGGTTGTTATCTCAAAAAATGAGCTTTCAGTGAGATTTTATTTGGGCGCTGTACCAAACTTTTTTACTAGATGACATCCAAGCGCCATTACATATATAAGGGCGCCCCCATTTCCATATGGTTTGAGTGGTCTAAACCATATATTTCCATAATTTTCATACAAATTATTAAGAAGACATCCTATTCAGAAGTAGTATGGGCAGTTTGGCAGTATTTGATTTGAATTCAACCTCTAATAAACACATAATAAGAGCACATATTTGCGTTTTAGCTCACCGCCACATCATACATGGAGAATCTATCTTTTTTTCCCTTTATATTTAAAACATTTTCTGACCTTTTTTTTCTCATAAAAGTGAATGAATGTTATATTTTGAACTCTTGGCATGAAAACAAACAGTGAGGTTTCTACCAGTCTTCCATGATTGTTCACGTTCATCGCTATTTCAAAATAAAGGTCTCTTAGGCAGATTATTCAAAACAGTAATTTCCTAGATATGTCACTACACATTTTCCTTGCAATTTTAGTTGATTTGATCTTTTCAGGCAGGTAAAAATAATGTAAAATCATTTATAAACCAAACAAAGGAAGGCTTAGAACATCTCCACTTACTACAATGAATATGATATTTACCCATAGGAATAATCATATTGACTAAATCTGATACTGATGAATCTACATTATCCATATAAAAGAGGATATTATCCATCTTAAGTGACACCCAATTGTGTAGCTCAGACCAAAAGCTATTGGACACAGGGCAAAAAAAGAACATGTGTTCCAGAGTCTCATCAGTCATCTCGTAAAAAGCACAAGGGTCTACATCAAATTTAAATCTTTTTCTAAGAAAGTCAGCGACACACACACACACACACACACACACACACACACACACACACACACACACACACACACACACACACACACACACACACACACACACACACACACACACACACACACACACACACACACACACACACACACACACACACACACAAGAAATGTGTCTTGGTGACAGGAGCTTCCAGTGTAGAGCAATATTATTTGAATAATATAACGCATGCCACATATTCATGACATATAGATATATGTATGAAATGTGCTGTTATATTTAAATGACTTTTTAAAAAGTGTTATACAGTTGAGCATGCACCGTACATGCACCTAGCCTAATATAATTTACTCCCCCTCAAGCCATCCTAGGTGTATATGACATTCTTCTTTCGGACGAATACAATCAGAGTTATATTAAAAATGTCCTGGCTAATCCAAGCTTTATAATGGCAGGCCACCTGGCTTGAGGGTGAGTAAATCATGGGGTAATTAAAATTTTTGGGTGAACTTTAATAAGCCTGTTTCATGTAGGTTCTGCAAACACTGCAACACTGCCTCCTGGAGGAATATAGCCTATTTACATTGACAACAAATTAGACAACTCATTTCTCAAGGTCAGTTGCTGGTCATTCAACTAGCTCTGTTAAACGAGGTCTCGATGTACTTTTCACAAGCAGTAATGTCTATCTCTGAGAAAGTACATCAAGCGCATTGTAGAACTGTTGTTTAATCAGGCTATATATTATTATTTTCATTATTGGTTACAGTTTATTTTAAGGTGACATAAACACGCTACACATTACTACGTGTAATAACAGTAAGCCTAAATTATGCATACAAGTAACTAACCCCAAACCAAACACTAACCCTATAAAGTACATGTAGTTCATTAATATTACTCAGGACTTATGTGAGTAAGTACAATGTAACTATGTCACCTTAAAATAAAGTGTAACCTTTTTTTTATCTTTCTCAGGTACAATCATCTATAATAACTAAATGGCACATTCCTGCACATTTCATCACAAATTATGAAAATAAGTCAACTGCATATTCCGAATTGTTTATTAATGTTTTTGTTCACGGAGGCATAGATGTCAGACTTGTACAATTACAGTCCCCCGTTGAGCAACCTTACGTGCCTGATGTAACCAAGTGCCGAATGGTCACAGCCCAGAACGCAACATAGTGTCAGTCCAGATGCTGTCTGGGAGAGAAAGAAAAAAAACAAAACAAGGTTTCCACTTCTGGGTCATGTTTTCTTGAATTAAAATCTTCAGATTGTGCTTTAGATTATCTTTAACCATTAGGCCACTCCACACAGATCAGCAGATCAATAAAACATGTAACATTTATCATGGAGAGATTAGTCATCTGGATTAGAAAACAAAACTTGATTAATAAAGCAAAAACTTCACTCACAACGCGCTTTGGCTTTAAACTGGCAGTTACTTCAATAGCAAACAAACTATCAAGATTGAATATTAAGGACTTAATGCAATCAGACAGATCAAAAATAAATATAAAGGCTGTATAAATAAATCCTGTATATCAACCCATATTTGTGTGTTGATGCTGGAACAACAGATGATTGTTGTGCTTAAAGTCCTCATGAAATCAAAATTGACCCCATTTACTTTGTTAGCACACATTACAGGTCTTAGGGTGAACAATTCATCCGTACAAGTTAATACACACAAAAAAAATGTTGTTGCGGTAATCTGTAATCAAAGTCTGAAAAGTAACTTCCGGTCTGGAAACGGCGTTCCTTCTCAGATGATGTCAGTTTGACGGCTTAGGTTTGAAAATGCAGAACCACTCCCCTCCGACCGTTAGTCTGCTATGAGCGAGAGATGGAGAGGAGGAGCGCTGAGGTAAAACCCTGCCCTCTATTCAATATTCCACGTCACAGCACTGTAGAAAACTCACTTGCTACTTCCGCTTCACTGGGACTTTAAAGTTTTTTAATTTGCATGACTAATCTGTTGTCCCACATGTATGCTTTTGACAGAGACAGCAAAACTAATCTCTCATGGGTTTGGTTTTGTTCATTTTACACATCGCACTAAATGCTGATTTTTCGGAGTTCACAGGCAAACCGATGCGTGTCCTGTTGGGCCAATCTGATTCTGCTTTGAGGAAAAGTGAAATTGTTAATATAATAATTAAGCACCTAGCAAGGGACATCAATGACTTTTGTTTAGACCTGATGAAACCTGCAATGATTAGTCTACTATTAAAGTATGAATTTAATGTAAACAGTAAGTCTACATAATTTTCACATACAGTAAGGGACATACATAGCAGTTACAGCATGAAATAAATGTTAAACATAGCCTATAACGTTTTTATCTCACATGTATTTCTCTGGGGGAAATCTAAAAGCTCAATTTCTATTTAAGAGCAAACTTTTAACCATGGACAGAACGCCAAACTTCGTTCCCGCTCAAAATTAGCTGGGGATAACGCGTTACAAATAACGTGAGTTACGTAATCAGATTACGTTTTCTGCCACCTTCTGTTCTACACTTAACTAGAGTCCGTTTATTTTAAAGTCGCTTGTCCAGTCCTGCACATTCTAGAATACTTTTAATGTTGTTCTCTAGCCGTCCTATTTCCCGCAATTTAATCATCATTTCTTGTCTTTTCTTTTTGGGTGAATTTCTCATATGATGTAAGAATCTATGATGTTTTACATTTCACTGCCGGTTGTATATTCTGTATATAACTGTGTATGTGACAAATAAAACTCTTGAATCTTGAATATGTCAGTTCTCATATTCTTGACGCTGAGTGCACAGACCTGTTGCATGTATTCCTATGATGTGAAGTACCATGCCATTTAGGTTGCCATGTTCCATTCTTTTCTTGCTAAATATTACTTGCTCTCTCCATTTTACTTCTTTATTTCTTAAAATACTTATTTTACTTTACATTGAGTATAAATGCCTCAGTCCCTTTTACTGCAAAATCTGCATTTCCTTCAGCCTGAGACTTATTAATTTCATTTTTGGTGTGATATTGATTCTGAAAGGGCCTTTACATTTGCCAAAAATATAATTATTTTTGTTATTAAAAAACAAACAAGCAATTAAGCCCAGCCCCGGTAAGAAAAAGTAACGCAAAAGTAACCAACGTAATTTGATACTTTTGTAACGCATTACTTTTAAAAGTAAATTTCCCCAGCACTGACAGTTTGCACAACTAGCCCCAGTATAAAAACGCAAGTGTAGTTTATGTTAATGTCGCAGTTCATTTTTCCACAACTTTCATTTGTTTAAAAGAAGTTATCGTTTCTATAAAATATTGGTCAAGTCATCGCAACAAGACGTCGATCGTGGAGGACTTTTATTTTGAATCGTATCTTCCGGGTGTTCTCGTCCATCAGGGTGTGGAAGAGTGTCCCGTCATTTCTGCCTTCACAGCCCTGCTGGAACCTGTCAATAGGGAAGTGTCAAGATGGCCCCGAGTGGACTAAAAGTGCTCGCAAACGAAAGTAAGTTTGATTTAATCTCACAATACGGCCTTTAAACGTCTGCTGACAATATAAATATAATAACCCAGAGCCTAAATATCGATATATCGGCCTGTCATGATATGTAATCATAGCAACAGGTGTAACATACAGCAAGTGCTCGATACGTCATAATGGACCGAACTTCCGTATGAAGCTGCTCAAGTTTATACAGAAATTTATTACAACTTCAACAGAGTTTACCCAACACGTTTACTCCTCAGAAATTTCATTTATGTAAGTGGACTTGTTTGTACCGCACGATTTAAAATGTGTTGTGCCAGTTGTGGTCTTGTGATCAACATCACTCCGGACATAATAAAAACACACAGGAGTCACTTCTCTCTCTCTCTCTCTCTCTCTCTCTCTCTCTCTCTCTCTCTCTCTCTCTCTCTCTCTCTCTCTCTCTCTCTGTCTCTCTCTCTCTCTCTCTCTCTCTCTCTCTCTCTCTCTGTCTCTCTCTCTCTCTCTGTCTCTCTCTCTCTCTCTCTGTCTCTCTCTCTCTCTCTCTCTCTCTCTCTCTCTCTCTCTCTCTCTCTCTCTCTCTCTCTCTCTCTCTCTCTCTCTCTCTCTCTCTCTCTCTCTCTCTCTCTCTCTCTCTCTCTCTCTCTCTCTCTCTCTCTCTCTCTCTCTCTCTCTCTCTCTCTCTCTCTCGTTAAACTCTTGAGAAAATGCACAACAACCCTACACAGTATTGGTACATTACTATTACATTTCACCAGATTTATGTTTTATTCACATTTATCTTAAGCGTTCAGATGTCATGCACGGCTGCTTCCTTCTTGCCAAATCTGACATCACTTAGCTTACTATATTTGGATTATATTAGAAACAAGTCTGAATTTTTGAATTTATTTGTATATTTACTTACTTATGTAGTCCTTGTTATGAATCAGATACTCCAGAAAGACATTTAACCTGCTACAGCAAATGAAAGCTTATCATCATAATATTGTAAATGCCATACATTTCTGATTTTCCATATCTGTCCTGTATTCAACGCAATACATGATGTTCTCTAACCAGGCTACATTGCGTTTTTCCTGTAGAAATCCTCAGTGGCGTCATCAAGAGTGTGAAGAAAGATGGGGAATGGAAGGTAATATTTTTAGTACACTGAATAGACTGAAATTTAGTGGTTGTTAACCCGTTTCCAATTGACTGTGTGTGCATCTTTGTTGTGTTTATGTAGGTCCTCATCGTCGATCACATGAGCATGCGGATTCTGTCCTCTTGCTGTAAAATGTCTGACATCATGGCGGAGGGTGTCACAAGTGAGTATATGTAATTTTTTTCTTTTCTTTCAAAAATCAGCTCACTGTTTCACTATGAAACACTTTCCTTTTTAAAGTGGCCAGAAGGTGCTTTTTATTAGGCTGTTCCATTGTGCTTTTGTTGCAAAATTTGTCTTTTACACTTCACTGGTTATCCTATGAACCACTAGGAACAGTCTTGACTTAAGAAAGCAAGATGCAAGCTGTCCTGTTTTTCTTCCCAGTTGTAGAGGACATTAACAAGCGGAGGGAGCCGATCCCTAGTCTGGAGGCCATTTACCTCATCTCCCCTGTGCCAAAGGTGAGTGAGCTTTACTAGCACACATCGCACAGTGGGGGTGTTAATATGTTAACTTAATTTTGATTATTTTTGTTAATACTCACAGTCTTAAGCATGTGATCTCATATTTGTTCTTTCAGTCGATTCATTCTCTAATCGGTGATTTTCAAAGAGACAGCCTTACATACAAAGCAGCACACATCTTCTTTACAGACAGTAAGATAATTCATTTCACTGTTAGCTTTGCTTCAGCTCAAATACAGCTTATTATGGTTGCTTACTCTGTGTAATCCGGATTTGTGTATTATAATTTAATAATTGTTTTGTACACCATGCTTTCAGCTTGTCCTGATGGGCTTTTTGCTGAGCTCGGGAGGTCAAAGGTTGCTAAGGTCATCAAAACCCTGAAGGAAATCAATGTGGCTTTCATACCATACGAGTCTCAGGTGCGTGGCAGCATAACAAGCACATAAGCTACCATTCAAAAAGTCATTATAATATGTTGATTATTATTATTATTATTATCATTATTAGTGTTGAAAACGGCTTAATATGTGAGAAATGTGCAATTATTTCAGCATTCTTTGATTAATATAAAGAACAGCATTTATTTGAAATACATATTTTTTTTAATATGATCTGTATTTTTAATAATCATCTTAAAGGTACTCTATGTAACTTTATTTTTTTATTTTTTGTTCAAAATTAAATGTATCATCAATCCTTCTACCAAAGTGTGTTTTTGTCTTACCCTGATTCACTATGGTAAGTCTATTATAGGTGTTTATATTTTAATTGCGTACTTGCACTAATTTATTTCCGTGACCCGAACCGCACCCACATTAAATCTACATCAGGTAGCCAAAAATTATTTAATTTCTCATGTAACACAAGCAATCAGACCAACATGGAATCCTGAGTTGACGCATTTAAGAAAAATAGACATGCAGTCCAACATGGTGGTAATGTTGTGTGTGTGTCCGTTGTGTAAACCAGGGGTTTTCAAACTGGGGTCTGGGGACCCCCAGAGGTCCTCCAGAAGGTCCTAAGGGGTCCCCAGAAAATTTCAGAGAATAAAAAGTCAAAGGAAAAATGGATAAAGTCTACAGAATATTCTGTTTCATTTCAATGTTTCTCTCCTTTCTTGCCATATACATATTATTATTATCCATCCATCCATTATCTTCCGCTTATCCGGGACCGGGTCGCTGGGGCAACAGTCTAAGCAGAGACGGCCAGACTTCCCTCTCCCTAGCCACTTCCTCCAGCTCTTCCGGGGGAACCCCGAGGCGTTCCCAGGCCAGCCGGGAGACATAATCCCTCCAGCGTGTCTTCCCCGGGGCCTCCTCCCGGTGGGACATGCCCGAAACACCTCCCCGGGAAGGCGTCCAGGAGGCATCCGAAATAGATGCCCGAGCCACCTCAACTGGCTCCTCTCGATGTGGAGGAGCAACGGCTCTACTCTGAGCTCCTCCCGAGTAACTGAGCTTCTCACCCTATCTCTAAGGGAGCGCCCAGCAACCCTGCGGAGAAAGCTCATTTCGCCGCCTGTATCCGGGATCTTGTCCTTTCGGTCATGACCCACAGCTCATGACCATAGGTGAGAGTAGGGCGTAGATTGACCGGTAAATCGAGAGCTTCGCCTTACAGCTCAGCTCCTTCTTCACCACGACAGACCGGTACATCGACCGCATTACTGCAGAAGCTGCACCGATCCGTCTGTCAATCTCCGTTCCATCCTTCCCTCACTCGTGAACAAGACCCCAAGATACCTGAACTCCTCCACCTGAGGCAAATACTCTCCACCAACCTGAAGTGGGCAAGCCACCCTTTTCCGACTGAGAACCATGGCCTCGGATTTGAGGTGCTGATTCTCATCCCGGCCGCTTCACACTCGGCTGCAAACCGCCCCAGTGCACGCTGAAGGTCCTGGTCTGAGGAGGCCAACATGACAACGTCATCCGCAAAAAGCAGCGACGAAATCATGTGGTTCCCAAACCGGACACCCTCCGGCCCTTGGCTGCGCCTAGAAATTCTGTCCATAAAAATTATGAACAGAACCGGTGACAAAGGGCAGCCCTGCCGAGTCCAACATGCACCGGGAACAAGTCTGACTTGCTGCCGGCAATGCGGACCAAGCTCCTGCTCTGGTCGTACAGGGACCAAACAGCCCTAAGCAGGGGCCCCGGACCCCATACTCCCAGAGCACCCTCCACAGGACACCACAAGGGACACAGTCGAATGCCTTCTCCAAATCCACAAAACACATGTGGATTGGTTGGGCAAACTCCCATGAACCCTCCAGCACCCTGGAAAGGGTATAGAGCTGGTCCAGTGTTCCACGACCGGGACGAAAACCACACTGTTCCTCCTGAATCCGAGGTTCCACTATCGGCCGAATTCTCCTCTCCAGTACCCTGGCATAGACTTTCCCGGGGAGGCTGAGAAGTGTGATCCCCCTGTAGTTGGAACACACTCTCCGGTCCCCCTTCTTGAAAAGAGGGACCACCACCCCGGTCTGCCAGTCCAGAGGCACTGTCCCCAACCGCCACGCGATGTTGCAGAGGCGTGTCAGCCAAGACAGCCCCACAACATCCAGAGACTTGAGGTACTCAGGGCGGATCTCATCGACCCGGTGCCTTGCCACCGAGGAGCTTTTAACTACCTCGATGACTTCAGCCGGGTGATGGATGAATCCACCTCTGAGCCCTCAGCCACTGCTTCCTCAATGGAAGACGTGTTGGTGGGATTGAGGAGATCCTCAAAGTATTCCTTCCACCGTCCGACGATATCCCCAGTTGAGGTCAACAGCTGCCCATCTCCACTGTAAACAGTGTTGGTAGGGCACTGCTTCCCCCTCCTGAGGCGGCGAACGGTTTGCCAGAATTTCTTCGAGGCCAACCGATAGTCTTTCTCCATGGCCTCACCGAACTCCTCCCAGGCCCGATTTTTTGCCTCCACAACTATCCGGGCTGCCGTCCGCTTGGTCTGCCTGTACCCGTCAGCTGCCTCAGGAGTCCCACAAGCCAACCAGGCCCGATAGGACTCCTTCTTCAGCTTGACGGCATCCCTTACTTCTGGTGTTCACCACGGGTTCGGGATTTCCGCCTCGACAGGCACCAGAGACCTTACGGCCACAGCTCCGAGCAGCGCGTGGCCGACAAGGGAGGTGGAGAACATGGTCCACTCGGACTCAATATCTCCAGACTCCTCGGGATCCGGTCGAAGCTCCGTCGGAGGTGGGAGTTGAAGATCTCTCTGACAGGGGCTCGCCCAGCGTTCCCAACAGACCCTCACAGTACGTTTGGGTCTCCCGAGTCTGTCTAGCTTCCTCCCCCACCATCGGATCCAACTCACCACCAGGTGGTGATCAGTTGACAGCTCCGCACCTCTCTTCACCCGAGTGTCCAAGACATATGGCCGGAGGTCAGATGAGGCGACCACAAAGTCGATCATCGACCTCCGGTCTAGGTGTCCTGGTGCCACGATGCACTGATGGACACCCTTATGCTTGAACATGGTGTTCGTTATGGATAAGCCGTGGCTAGCACAGAAATCCAATAATTATTATTATTATTATTATTATTATTAGTGTTGAAAACGGCTTAATATGTGAGAAATGTGCAATTATTTCAGCATTCTTTGATTAATATAAAGAACAGCATTTATTTGAAATACATATTTTTTTAATATGATCTGTATTTTTAATAATCATCTTAAAGGTACTCTATGTAACTTTATTTATTTATTTTTTGTTCAAAATTAAATGTATCATCAATCCTTCTACCAAAGTGTGTTTTTGTCTTACCCTGATTCACTATGGTAAGTCTATTATAGGTGTTTATATTTTAATTGCGTACTTGCACTAATTTATTTCCGTGACCCGAACCGCACCCACATTAAATCTACATCAGGTAGCCAAAAATTATTTAATTTCTCATGTAACACAAGCAATCAGACCAACATGGAATCCTGAGTTGACGCATTTAAGAAAAAAATAGACATGCAGTCCAACATGGTGGTAATGTTGTGTGTGTGTCCGTTGTGTAAACCAGGGGTTTTCAAACTGGGGTCTGGGGACCCCCAGAGGTCCTCCAGAAGGTCCTAAGGGGTCCCCAGAAAATTTCAGAGAATAAAAAGTCAAAGGAAAAATGGATAAAGTCTACAGAATATTCTGTTTCATTTCAATGTTTCTCTCCTTTCTTGCCATATACATATTATTATTATTATTATTATTATTATTATTATTATGTTTATTTTATATAGCGCCTTTCAAGAACCCAAGGTCGCTTCACAATGGAGTACAAAAGTACAATCAGTGGGTGTACAACAAATAACTACAGATAGACAACAACAATGTCATAAAATCAAAAGAACATTAATACAATAAGTGGTCATAAAGCAAAACATAGGAAGTGTGAGATAACATGAAGGAAGAGAAGGTGAGAGGAAGCAGATTATTATATACATAAGCTCCTTTTCAGAATTGTATATGTTTGCTTTGTATCTTTCTAGCGAGTCCCCTTTATCTTGCTCACTGGGGTTGAAAGGCAATATTCTTAACGCAGTACATAAGCTGCTTACATACATTTATTGTGAAAGTTGCTTATACAAATAATTTTTAGTTGAAAAATTTTCTTCTTCAGGTTTATACATACAACATATTAAGTATATTTAATATATTATATATATTTTATATAAGCCAATTTATTAAGTTTAGAAACAATATTTTGTATTTATAATGTCACAATTTATCTAACAGTTTAAATGTTTCTTCATAAAAATAGATGGAATTTAGGATGGGGTTCCCTCATAAAAGATTCATCGTATTTGAAGTCCATGATATCATAAAGTTTAAAAACCTCTGGTGTAAACAATACAAAACTTTAGAACAATCATGCTAACAATCTGCCCACACAGGCTATTTTGAACAAATATGCATAAATAGGCTATATAGGTACAGGCTTAGAAGTCTCCATAAATTAAAAGAACATATTGCCACTTGAGTCTATAATGCAAATGTTGTGCTTAAAGTCCTCATGAAATCAAAATTGACCCCATTTACTTTGTTAGCACACATTACAGGTCTTAGGGTGAACAATTAATCTGTGCAAGTTAATACACAGAAAAAAAATGTTGTTGCGGTAATCTGTAATCAAAGTCTGAAAAGTAACTTCCGGTCTGGAAACGGCGTTCCTTCTCAGATGATGTCAGTTTGACGGCTTAGATTTGAAAATGCAGAACCACTCCCCTCCGACCGTTAGTCTGCTATGAGCGAGAGATGGAGAGGAGGAGCGCTGAGGTAAAACCCTGCCCTCTATTCAATATTCCACGTCACAGCACTGTAGAAAACTCACTTGCTACTTCCGCTTCACTGGGACTTTAATGCTGCAAAACATTCGTTGTATCGGTAGTTGGAAACCTTTTCATGGTCTTCAGACTGCAGAGCGCGAACACAAATAGGTACAGGACTGTTTAAAAGCAGATGCATATCAGTGGGTACCGAATTGAGTTGAAATAGTCTTGGCTACTGGACCCTGCAGAGTCCGCACCCACAAATGACAATGTAAATATTATTCCACCCGTTACATCAAGCGTGCAGGACTCTGGTGTGGGAGTGGAATAAGTAAATTGTCACAACGAGCGGGTAAGGTTGACATGGAGCCGCTAAATTTCGAACCTCCAGGGAATCACCCGTTTTAAACAAACGTAGAACGGAGTAGAGTCTGCTGGCAAAAAGGGAATGCGATAGAGCTCGTAATAAAACAAGAATCAACACTGGCTTGGCTTTTCGGAAGTGGCGAGAGGTAGATTTGAAGTTTTGTAAAAGCAATGCGGAGATGCCGTTTTTATTACTCAATGGGTAAGTAAGGTATTTTATTATTAATTATGATTATTTTATGATTATTTCATTATTATTAGCAGATAAATTGCCATACGTAGTTCTCTAACAGAGCTCATTGTAAAGCATTATCTATTGTAAAGGGTCATATTCATTCACACACACGAGCCAAAGCACAACCAAAACAATGTTCGGTAACACTTTAATTCAAGGAGACGTAGTTACACATTTTCTTTAATTATGCATAATTACAAGTAACTACCCTAAACCAAACCTTAACTCTATAGTAAGTGCATGTAGTTAATTAAGATTACTCGGTACAATAAAGTGTAATCCACCATTCTTCAGGTTTTAACCACTAGAGGGCCAAAAGTTACATAGTGTATCTTTTATTCATCCTTGCTAAGCAAAAGTATTAATTTCTTATTAAAAGCTCAAACTTTTGAGTGTTTTTGTTGCAGGTGTTTTCTCTGGACAACCCTAGTTCCTTCCACACTTTCTACAGCCCAACTCGGACTAATCTAGATGACAGGACCAGGATGATGGAGGCCATGGCCGAGCAGATCGCCACACTCTGTGACACGCTGAAGGAATACCCAGCCATCCGCTACCGCCAGTACTTCTCAATGCCTTGTTTTTGTTTCCTGGTGTAACATGATTTGTTTGATGTGTAAGTGTAAACCAACTATGTTTCTCTAAGGGGTCCAAAGGAGAATTTCACCCTGGCTGAGATGGTGATGGACCGTCTGAATGCACATAAAGCAGACAATCCCAGTATGGGAGAGGTGAGATGTTGGCACATATATATATATATATATATATATATATATATATATATATATATATATATATATATATATATATATATATATATATATATATATATATATATATGTGTGTGTATATATGTGTGTGTTATTATAAACACCATCTAATATCTTGTTGTCACACATAAACTTCACACTTTCTTCAGTTTCTTTAATTCAAAGTGACACCTCTTGAATGTTGTAATTTCTTACTCTATTTTCTGGACTATTTTCTCTTCTCTGTTTTTTTCCTGTTCTCATGTGTCAGCTGATATTTTCCTGAGGTTCAGGTGGGTGTCAATGCAAATCTTGCTTTTGTTATCTCCTTGTGCTCCTGCTCTGTTACATCTGTGCTCCTGTCACCTTTTTTTCTAACCCCTCATCTGTTTTCTCTCTGATCCTACATTTCATTTGATGAAATATCAAATTATTATTAAATTCAATTCCAATCACCAGCGTTTGTTCCAAAGCAGCTTTACAGACAATACAAAAATAAAGTAGAGAAAAGGTGAATAAAAATAGTCTCTTAAAATCATAAAAAGAATGAGGCAAAGGTGAATTCCCTAGAATGTTGTTGATCCCTAAGAAGTAGATGAGGAAGGACCCAAGGGAGGAACTCGGACTCATATGGGGATGCTCTCCGCTGGCTGACAACACCAGAGATTGCGTTAACTGAAAGATTTACAATTTGTTATCAAAATGTCCTGAACAGACTTGTCTAGGTACTGCAACAAACCTTTAAATTGCAATTTAACAACTTTTCACCCAACCTTTTTTGACGTTTAAATGCTGTTGACACAAATATACAAGGGGAAAAAAACAACTAAATAATAATTTTGTTACAGGAATAACATACAAAAATATATTTTTAATGACATATAACAAAGTCTGTTTAATGGCGGATCAGTTTATTTTGGACCCTGACTACACTACCATTCAAAAGTTTGGGGTCAGTAAGATTTTTAAAAAAGTTTTAAAGTTTTATTACATTTTCCAATAAATGTTGTTCTTTTAAACTTTCTGTTCATCAAAGAGTCCTGAAATGCATCAGAGTTTCCACAGAAATATTAATCAGCACAAGTGTTTTCAACATTAACAAAAATCATAAATGTTTATTGAGCATCAAATCCTCATATCAGAATGATTTCTGAAGGATCATGTGACTGAACACTGGAGGAATGATGCTGAAAATTCAGCTTTGATCACAGGAATAAATTACATTTTACAATGCATTGAAATAGAAAATAATTATTTTACATTGTAATAATATTTCACAATATTACTGTATTTTTGATCAAATCTTGAGTGAGATATTTGTGAGAGAGATTGGCTCTATATTTTAAAAGTGACAGACAAGAAATATTAAGCAGATGATTAAGTCTGACATTGGAACCCTTCTAATATGCTGATACATAACCCTGGTTTGCTTGTTCTTAAGTGATCACTGTAAGGAACTGTAATTGCAGTTTAACAGTCTTTGCTTTGTTTGACTGACAGGGCACAGATAAAGCTCGCTCCCAGCTGCTTATAGTGGACCGTGGATATGATCCCATCTCTCCAATCCTGCATGAGCTGACCTTTCAGGCTATGACTTACGATCTGCTGGACATCGAACAAGACATTTACAGGTGTGTGATTGTCTGCCAGTTCCCAAACAGAAGGGTACATGCGATGTATGAAATCATTACCGTTAGTCTGTGAACTGTGGCATATTTCTGGCAGGTATCAGACGGCAGGGATCGGCGAGGCTCGAGAGAAGGAAGTGTTGCTGGACGAGGACGATGAGTTGTGGGTGCAGCTGCGGCACATGCACATAGCAGACGTCACCAAGTAAGAGCGGATCAACCATTAAGTTTCTCGTCTGTCTGCTGGGCTTTCATGCTCACACCTTCTGTTTTGTTTCAGGAAGGTGACGGAGCTGCTGCGCACCTTCTGTGAGAGCAAGAGGATGAACACAGACAAGGTAAACGCACATTCTTTGTCCTCTAGTGATGACGTCTCACTGCACTTGATGAAACGTGTCAGTGTTATCGAGAAGTTTAGATGTATTGAATGAAATCTATTTAATTAAAACTAAGCATCTTATGATGGTTTATGGTTTGAAGTAATAAAAAGGGCAACTCTTCACACAACAAGGTTCCAATGGTTAACATTAGTCAATGCATTACATAACGATTTTTACAGATCTTGGTTAATGTTACTTTATAAATATATGTGCAAATTCATTAGTCAACACCATTGCTGAGTATTTTCTCCTTAAAAATGCAGTGTATCAAAAACGCTGTTTGAAATCGCCGGTTCAAAGGATACTCTGAGATGGCGAATGGGAACATGAGTTGTGTAACATTAGCAACACTATTGGCTGTTGGATAACGTAGTGAAGCCAGAGGCTAATCATATGAATTACTGTTATGTGTCCTACGTTGCAGAGAGAAATGCATAAAATGCATTCCCATTCTGATACATAGACTTGTATATGAGCCTGTATAATTCACTCTTCCACTTCTTCTTCTGAAACAGTTTCTGGTTCATATATGGCTGAATTAAACCAATATTTCCACTTGCCAGTGTAGCGTCTACTACAGTAACGTTTAGTGAGTGGATCTCTGCAAGTGGTTCTCACTGAAGTCAAACAACATCCAGCGATCTCTGAGCTCGCGTGACTGAGTGCAGGCGGGGCTAATTTGCATATTGTGTATACTAAATTAATCAAGGGTGTGTAGAGTTACATTCAAGCATCTGTAAGGCATGAAGAAACTATTTTCACAGGAAAAAACGTTTATATATAATTTGGATTATCAAAGAATTTTAAAGGCACAATATGTAAGATTTTTGGATTAAAATATCCAAAAACCACTAGAACAATGTTATATGTTTTGACAAATGTTTCCAAGAATGTTTAAATCCAGAGAAATCAGGTTAACCATCAACATTTTCTAAATGGCAAAATGGTTTTGAAATCTTGATGGAAAAAGAACAAACTAATTAACTTTTTACAACGCTCTCTTTTGTACATGATTCATACTAAAGCCATTGATACATCTTCCCTCAGGCCAACATCAAAGATCTGTCTCAGATGCTGAAGAAGATGCCACAGTACCAGAAAGAACTAAGCCTGGTACGACTTCTCTCTCACATAACACAGCTTCCCTTTTTCCTTGACTCTTGTATATTCACGACGACTGTAACTTCTTGCTGTTTGTGATGTCGACAGTACTCCACTCATCTGAACCTCGCCGATGCCTGCATGAAGAAGTTCAAGAACTCATTAGACAAGCTCTGTGAGGTGGAGCAGGTCAGTGCTGTCTGCTTTTTAGACCAGGTTTCATCACTGTATTAAGCATTATTATTTCATTTTATGAGTTTAATGTTATGTGATATGTTTTGTGAAGTATATTTTGTGAGGCTACATTTTAACCATATGTTCTGATTTATACTGTTTATGGGTTGATTTCAGAGGGTCTGTTACTGTTTTTCCTTAATATTTCTAAGCTTCTTATTGTCAATTTGTGCAACAGCTTGTGCGCTGAACTTTGACCTGTTGCAGTAAAATAATGTACAGGAAGCTATTGCATAATCTTTAGAAGTACAGGCAACATCGCTGGACATTGTACAGCCATCTCCCTGTTTTATGTATAGCAGATGGGCGATTTTTACTAAGTGCATCATTCTGTGTGTGGAGGTATTATAACCAGCTGGTTAATGTCTGGATATGACTGCAGCTGATGCTCTTCTGTTTATAACACTTGGTGCTCTGCTGATGGATAATCTCAGCTTCCTCCTATTTTGATGGACTATATTATATTATTTTATGTCATTTTTATGTAAATAACAACAACATTTGGCTGTGAATTTCTGGATATATTAACAAAATTTTTAAAAAAAAAAAAATAAAATAAAATAATGAATTACGCACAAAAAAACAAACAAAATTAAACACAATTAGTAGTCTAGATATGTTTACAGTGGCAGTAAAATATTACATGCATAATCCAACTTCCTTGTTTTCTTTGACACCCTTAACATCTTATTCTGCTGAATCATTACTAAAAAGCATTGAAAGTATTTAGTTTCTCTAATTCATTTGTATGTTTTTATGATCCAAAGATAGGTATAAATGAGTTCAGGGCTTGATCTTAACACCCACCAACCAAATGTGGGTGGATTTCAGCATTGGCATTCAGCTTTTCCATATACTGGCCCTGATAATCATCACAAATCCATATGGCTTGCTCTATTTCTGTAAATCCGTTTTAATGAATGAATGACTCTCTCTACCTGTTGCTCTGGTCTTCGTCAGCAGCCGCTTGCACCACCTGCTGGTGAGGTCGACTAACAGCAGATGGAGAGTATGCTCTGTAATCTACTGCTATTCCTGCAGTTTCCCGGATGTGAACTGTTGAATTTTCTGTCAAATTTGAACCACTGAATTTGTGCACGCGAATTTGTAAAGCAAAATAAAATGTACCGAAAATTGCTTGTTGAATATTATAGGTTGTAATTTTAAACAGAATTAATATTTTTGAAGTGAAATCTGAGAAGTGAGTATTGTGAAATGTTTTGAATTGAAATATTCATAATATTATATTATATATACAATGCATTAAAATGCAAGCACGGTTAATGCAATGCATATTTTTCCAAGTAGTGCAATTCAACAAGCTTTTTTGTTTAAAAAAACATTTGGCATTATTTTACTTCTATACCAGCTGTTCAACCTTTCATACTTTTTGTGCGCAAAAACAAACAAAAATAATGACTTTATTCAACAATTTCGTCCTGGCCTATGCCAGTCTCCTATGCTGTTTACGTTGCATGTGTCATAGTGCTCACGTGAACAGCATCGGCTGCCGTAGAACTCGAACCGAACGGAAACTGTTTAGAAGTTTACAGTGTACATATCAATACTGAAATGCTTCCAATACTCATTTTGTGCAGAATAGATACACGAGACCAGCTGCACTTTCTCGCTTTCTAATGAGCTCTCCAACAGCGAGTCGACTCACTGACTCACTGACTCACTGACTCACTCACTCACTCACTCACTCACTCACTCACTCACTCACTCACTCACTCACTCACTCACTCACTCACTCACTCACTCACTCACTCACTCACTCACCTCCACCACCACTCACTCACCACTCACCTCACTCACTCACCTCACTCACTCACTCCCTCACTCCTCACTCACTCCACCTCCTCCACCACCTCCACACACTCACTCACTCACACCTCCTCCACTCACACACACTCACTCACTCCTCCACACACACTCACACACACTCACTCACTCACTCACTCACTCACTCACCACCACCACCACCACTCCTCACTCACTCACACACTCCTCCACCTCACTCACACTCACACTCTCACTCACTCACCACCACTCACTCACTCCTCTCACTCACTCCACTCCACCTCACTCACTCACCTCACTCCTCACTCACTCACTCACTCACTCACTCACTCACACCACTCACCACCTCACTCTCACTCACTCACCACCACTCTCACTCTCACTCACTCTCACTCCACTCACTCACTCACTCACACCTCCTCCTCACGCACTCACTCACTCACTCACTCACTCACTCACCTCCTCACTCACTCACTCCACCTCACTCCCTCCCTCCTCCTCCTCACTCACCACTCCACACCTCCTCACTCACCTCCTCACTCTCTCTCACTCCTCACTCACACCACTCCACCACTCACTCCTCCACCTCACTCACTCCTCCTCCACCTCACTCACTCACTCACCACTCACACACCACTCACCACCACTCACTCCTCACTCCACTCACCCACACACCACTCCACCACCACTCACTCACTCACTCACTCCTCTCCACTCACCTCCACCCACTCCTCACCACTCACGCACTCACACTCTCACACTCACTCACACTCTCACTCACTCACTCTCTCACTCTCTCACTCCTCACTCACTCACCACTCACTCTCACCACCACTCCTCACCACCACACACACTCACACTCTCACACACACTCTCACTCACCACACACTCACACTCACACACTCACTCACCACTCCTCTCACTCTCTCACTCACTCACACTCTCTCTCACTCACCTCACTCTCTCACTCACTCACTCACTCTCACCTCTCTCTCACTCACCTCCTCACTCACTCACTCACTCACTCACTCACTCACTCACTCACTCACTCACTCACTCACTCACACTCTCACTCACTCACACTCTCACTCACTCAATCACTCAATCACTCACTCACTCATATATTGTTGGTGTTACAGGGGCTTGAATTTTGGCTTGCGTGTATTGTGCTTAATTTTACTCATTCCCACAGATTCCCACCCAGATTCCCACAGATTCACCCTCTCAGTACTAAATTGAGATCTTGAGGTCTTTAAACAGTCAAATACACACAAAATAATGTCAAAATGCCGGTCTTGGCAAATATTCACGTAAACACAGTCATTATGTTTAAAGTGAACATAAACAGTTGAGAAAGAAAATGCATGTGTAACACCGTGCGTTAGGTCTTAAAGTGACTGCAGCCTAATATACCTGCTGTTAAATTATTAAATAATATAAAAAATATATCTATATAGCAGTTTTTCCCAATGGTATTGATGTCAAAATTGTGGCCAGTGAAAATGCTGAATGACTATTAACTTTGGACGTTTTGAGCAAAAATGTTAATGTTAAGCCCTGAATGAGCTTAACAAACAAACGGGCCATTAAAATATTCAAATAAGATTTTTCAAATTCAGGATTTTTGTCTCTTATTGGTCAGTATTCATCCTCAATCACTTAAAATGCAGCTTCCTTTTTCAAAAGTTATGAAACAAGATGCAACACTGGTTCAAATATTTGGGGTCAATAAGATTTTTTTGAAGAAGAAACGGATACTTTTATTCAGCAAGGATGCATTATATTGATCAAAAGTGACAGCAAAGACATTTATAATGTTACAATATTTCTGTTTTAAATAAATGCTGTTCTTTTGAACTTTCTATTTTTCCACAAAAATATTAATCAGCACAACTGGTTTCAAATTTGATAATAATAAATGTTTCTTTATCATCAAATCCTCATATCAGAATGGTTTCTGAAGGATCATGTGACACTGAAGACTGGAGGAATGATGATGATAAATTCTGCTTTGATCACAGGAATAAATTAAAATTTAAAATACAGTCAAAGAGAAAACGCTTCTTTTTTTTTTTTTTTTTTTTTTTTTTACAATTTAAAATCACAATTATCATTCATGTCAGTAAAGAATGGTGCATGACAATGTTGCATTCATTTACATTTTAGTCTTTCCTGTTCTCAGAAGTGGTTTTGTGTTTTCCTCCACAGGACTTGGCCATGGGTTCAGATGCTGAGGGGGAACTGCTCAAAGATGCTATGAAGAGTATCGTCCCTGTTCTACTCAACACCGAGATCGAACCCTACGACAAAATCCGCATCATACTGCTTTACATTTTCCATAAGAAGAAGGGTATGAGCACTCACATTTGTGTGTAACTTTATTGAAAGCTGACAGCTTAAACTCTGAATGAAGTAAGCAGAAGTGACTCATCCTTACAAACAGGCATTGGTGAAGAGAACCTCACAAAACTCATCCAGCACGCAAACGTGCAGAAGGACAGTAACATCATCACCAACCTGCAGCATCTGGGCTGCCCCATCATCGCTGGGGTAAGATGATGCGCTCTAATGTCTAATGTCTTTAAACCTTTTAAAAGGGTTGTTTGAATTCAGATCGGGATCTTTTAACGATTAATTGTGCAGCTCTAAAGAATACTGAAAAAAATGCTTCACCGTTTTCACAAAAATATCATTCATGTCTGTAAAAAAATGGTGTATGATGATGTTTCATTAATTTAAATTTCAGTCTTTCCTTATTCAGGAACATAGAAGCTGTACTGATTTTCTTCATAGGAAACAGCTGCCCTGGCAGCCTTTGAGGACCTGAAGAACAGTATGATAACAAATTGCCAAATTGTTGTCCCCGTCATGTCTTTTAGGGCACTAATTCTGGTAAGAATATGCCTGACAGGAAAGAACGCACAGAATCCACATATCAGCTCTCCCGGTGGACGCCCATCCTGAAAGATGTGATGGAGGTCAGGAAACGCTGTCCGTAAGATTTTTATAATTGTATAAGAATGCAATGATACTCATTTAAATTCCTCTTGCTCTGCAGAACATCATCGATGACAAGTGTGACAGAAAGCAGTGGCCGTTCCTGTCTGATCCTGCCCCTATCACCACCACCACATCAACTACAGTCAGGTACCAGCACGTCTCACAGCCACAAGAGCCATTAGTGATCGATCAGATTAATTACACTTAATGATTCATCTTCTGTATATTCAGTTTCTAGACCAGTGGTTCTCAACAAAGTTATTTAGGACAAGAACCAAACAAGCATTAAAAAAGCTAAATCAACAAAAAATCTGGATATTTCTCAGTGGTGGGGGACGGGTTGTTTACTTCAAATAATGTTGGGAGTCAAAAATAGGGGTGGAACAGTCACGTTCGGTTTGTATCCCGGTTTTAGGGTCACGGTTTCGGTACGGTTCAGTATGTGCTATGTTAAGTGTAATTAGGACATTTGTCAAATAAAAATAAACAAAATAAGAACAATTAATCAAACTACAAGCAACAACACAAATACATACAATAGAGCAAAGATGCATATAAAATAAACAGTGCTTTTCAGTTTTTTCAGGTACAGAAATTGAATAAAGTAATCAAATATAAAATAACATTGCATATTATAATCTTCACTGTATAAATGAAATAAAGATGAATCATTATTGAAGTTACAAGAGTTATTCAGTCAAGAGCAGTAAGTGATTTCTTTGTCATTTGTTGCTTGATTTACATTAAAAACACAGACAGCATGAAAAGGCTTCTTTTTAAGACATAATGCATGGAAAGAGTACATTCTGTTACACATGAACATACGACTTTATCAACTGTCTACATTTTACTTAAAACATAACCTACTATGTTCGCTAGGGTTACTCCCCAAGACTGGCGTGTTTCACACACACACACACACACACACACACACACACACACACACACACACACACACACACACACACACAGAGACAGACGCACTCGCATACAAGAGTGACTGTTTTGTCCACACTTTTTGATCATCTCTGATGTAATGTATTGGGAAGCCAGAATGTGTATCCATCGACAGAAACGTACATTAGCCTAACTCTGTCTGCCTGTTTTACACGTTGTTATTTTCAAGAAACTATATTATAGATGCGTTGTCAGATTTGAGATGAACCGTGGTGCAAGTGCATGCCGAACTGGGTGGAGAACCGTACGCTGCGATTATTTTACAGAGAACCGTTCCACCCCTAGTCAAAAAGGTTGGGATCCACTGTTCTAGACTGTACAATGTCAAATCAGAATTTAATGGCTTTTGTTGGTTATATTTGGGTAACACTTTATTTTACAGTGTCTTTGTTACATGTTACATATAGGTACTATAGTAACCCTATAGTAAGTACATGAAGTTAATTAATATTATAAGTAGGCTACTTGTATAGTTACACAGAAACAAGGACACCTTAAAATAAATTGTAACCTACATTTGTTATATTAAGGAGAAATGTAATTCATGTTGCAACTGGTATTATCACCTTAAATGAACCATATTAGCATTGCGGAGTTTTAAGTATAGTTCAGCATGGGTCATTCGGAGGAAATGGTTGCATTTGAACCTTATTCTGTGGTGGAGGCTTCCACAGAATCTAATCTATCAAATGATGTGACTCATTTCTTTATCCAGTGTCAAATCATGGATACACACAGAACACAAATTAAGAATAAACCACACAGAATCTTTTATTGCCAAGTCGTGGTTTGCACAGACCTGCCGAGGTTTGGAAGCTACAAACGACACACACTGTTTGGCTTGTGGTGTGACATTACTCTTGAATCCTATTCCAGCAGTGCACGGTTTGGACACTGGCACAAGAACAAGTCTGCCACAGAGTACCGCAGCGGCCCTCGCCTCATCATCTTTGTGATTGGTGGCGTGACACATTCTGAGATGCGCAGTGCTTATGAAGTGACCCGGGCCACAGAGGGCAAATGGGAGGTTCTGATCGGTGAGAGGATGACTTCTGCTATGACGCATTATAGAGGTCTTCAACGCTCCTCCTGGAGACCCACTGTCCTGCAAAGCTCATATCCAATTCATCCAACAATCACGTGATCCAGAAGAGCTTGATTAGGGTTGAAACTAAACTCTCCAGGACAGTGGGTCACCAGAAGCAGGGTTGAAGACGGCATTTAATGTCTTCAGTGTTGTTTAAAATCAGTTTTTTTTTTCTTCTGCAGGATCGTCTCACATTCTTACTCCGACCAGCTTTCTGAATGACCTGAAGGATTTGGACAAGCCTGCACCCGTTTAGCAGTACATCGCTGAAGAGATTCATCCCACTGAACTCATGTGAAACCTGATACTCTGAAGTTAGGATTCTCTCAAATGACCAGTGAAAAGATCTAGCTTACTGATTATTTGCTTTTAAAGTAGTGATTTTAATGACCCAAGTTAAACTGGTGGTATACGTTGTGTGTGTGTATATATATATATATATATATATATATTCATGCTATTGATGACTGATGCTTAATTTAAAAGAAAAATTATATATATGTGAGATGATGTATGTGAAATTGTTTGAGAACCTGTTGCCAGAGGCTTAAAAATGTGCAGATATACCCACTGTCCTGCTGTTTATATCCAATTCATCCAACAATCACGTGACCCAGAAGAGCTAACCTTTTGAATATCAGCCCTATCAAGTTCTGAGGTGATCTGAAGACTTCTTTGGACCTGCGCACAAATGATCACACTGGATGCTTTACCACCTGCCTTATTATGGAGGTTGTGTTTTACTGCTACTGTAAAGCTGCACAATGTGGAAACCAAAGGAATTTGCAAGATAAGTCTGCTTATGGTAAAGTAGTCTATTTCTGATTTCCAGTCAGTTTTTGTTATATGTTCTGCCCCCCTATTGGTGAAGAAATGTTTTATCTCAGTATAGGTGTATTTTTGTTTTTCATGTTCTGATGCTTGTGCACTTTTTTTTCTTTTGCTGTTACGTTATCACATATAGGTGGATGTGGTTCACTGTCTCTTTTTGTCTATTGTCTATTTGTTATCAATTCTAAATAAATTTTGCTTATACCTCATTCTATAAAGAGATGCTTGAGCAGTGTTGGGTGTAACGCATGCTGAGGCTTATGCATTTCACTTTTGGTGTCAAAGTGGCAAAACTAGAAAAAAGAAATAAGCAAGTCCAGCCCAACTGAGATAAAGTAACACAAAAGCAACAAAACGCATGACTTTTTTAAAAAGTAAAGTAATTAGGGAGTAACACAATATTGCAACACGTTACTTTTAAAAGTAACTTTCCCCAACACTGTGCTCGAGTATAAGTTTGTTTCATTTTGCAGTGCGTTTAATGATAGATTTGATATAGGTACACTACCATTTTAAAAAATGGGGTCAGTACATTCTAAAAAATGCTGGGTTAAAAACAACCCAAGTTAGGTTGAAAATGGACAAACCCAGCAATTGGGTTGTTTTAAGCAACATTTAACCCAACCGCTGGGTTTGTCCATTTTCAACCTAACTTGGGTTGTTTTTAACCCAGCATTTTTTTTTGGGGGTATATTATAATATTACAATAATTTGTTACATTTATATAGCGTTGTTCTGGGTACTCATAGTGCTTTACATATGGAAGGGGGGAATCTCCTCACCCACCACCACCAATGTGCAGCATCCACCTGGATGATCCGACGGCAGCCATATTGCACCAGAATGCCCACCGCACACCAGCTGATTGCTGGAAAGGAGACCAGGGGGAGGATTAGGAGGTCATGATGGACAGAGGCCAATGGGCAAATTTACACCCCTACTCTTTTTGAAAATTCAGTTTTGATCACAGGAATAATTATACCTCCATTTGGCTTTTTTATTAGTTTTATTTTATGTTTCTTTATGTAAATTTTTGAAGTAAATTTTGTTTATTTAATGTTTACTGCTAGAAAGTACAATCACAAATAAGAGATGTCCCAAAGTTCGATAACGTGGTTAAAAAAGAAATGCAAACTGTAGTTTGACTTCCTGAGGCTGACGATTAGTATTTTCATTGACAGTTAAGTACTTCATTTAACTGACCATTTATTAAATGGCCATTCCTGCCTGACTCACTTACTGCATGTGTCAGGGATATCAAGCATGGGATGTTTAGGGATGGGATATCAAGTTAGGGTAACAGTTTAGGACCCAAGACCAGTTAGGAAAAATGAAGACCAAGAGTCAGGAGTGCAATTAATTAAAGAAGAGTGTACTGAAGAATAGTTTCCAGTTTCATCAGCAGAAGCCAGCTTCAAGTCTCACAAGGAGTTCGTAGGCCGCGCTCCCTCTCATACACTTTCTCAACAGTTATACTCTTTTCAAGGCCTGGCCACGTCATTACTGCGAGGTGGATGATTCTGATTGGCTCAGAGAAAATTAACAGTCATGCTAAATGTCCACACATTGTCAGTTAATCAGGTTCACGTGTACATAGAGCACTTGTTGATGCTTTCACCCCGGGAATTAGGCACGTCGTGACCTTCCAGATCCGGAGCAGGCGCCAGCTTGTCCAGAACAACAAGTCCACCCATCTTTTAGGATGCCCGTAATACACCTCCAATACTGATTTGTAACACAGAATACTGCACACATACACAGTTTCTCCAAGGTTGGAGTTGATTAAGCTCCAGTTCTGACCATAAAGTTTCCCTAAACATACAGATAACATGTGCTTTCTCTCAGTGAGAGGTACAGACAGTAGTACAGGCAATATTCATCTTGATTCTTTAGTGTTTCAGTAAAAGGAAATATAAAATGAATAAAAAATAATAGAAATGAAAGACAAAGCCATATTTCATATCTGGAAGCCGGGCTAAGTGAGCAAGCACTGTTACTGCACTCCTGGCATGTTAGGGGTGTGTGATACCTCCAAAATCCAAACACATAACTGAAATCAAGTGTTTAGCGACACATCACACATCCCTAGGACAGACCCTCAGTCACCACTCAGAGACCAAATACACACTTTAGAAAACATAAAGGAAGAAACAACAATCATTGGTCCTGTTGATTTAGTAATATTATAACTGGAAAGAATCATTATAATAATATAGGAAGATAAATATTAAGGCTTTGGTTATAAATTTAATTAGGATATATACAGGTATATTGAAGCGGCAGTGGATTTCAGAACCTTTCACTGAATTTGCTTAAAATAAATAATAGAGGAACTGAAATATTGATGATCGGCTCTGCTATAACTCAAAAAGGTTGGACCTGCCCTTTGACATTGATGGGGTTCATGTTAAGCCTTCTTCTGTCCATAATCTTGGTTATTTGACTCAACTCTATCATTTACCTCTTATATTTCTTCTGTTGTTAAAAACTCTTTTTTTCCCCATCTTCGTAATATTGGACATCTTCGATCTTCACTCACTCAAGCTGATGCTGAAATCTTAATTCATGCGTTACGAGATTACAGTATGTTCAAAACTCAGCAGCCAGAGTTCTCACCTCCAGCAGACGTTCTGCTCACATTACTCCTCTACTGCATGATCTTCACTGGCTATACCCGTGGTATCACGTATTCACTTTAAGATATTATTTCTAATATTCAAGGCATTAAATGGTCTTGCACCTCCATATCTGTCTGATCTACAAACCCGATTCCAAAAAAGTTGGGACACTGTACAAATTGTGAATAAAAACAGAATGCAATGATGTGGAAGTTTCAAATTTCAATATTTTATTCAGAATACAACATAGATGACATATCAAATGTTTTAACTGAGAAAATGTATCATTTTAAGGGAAAAATAAGTTGATTTTAAATTTCATGGCATCAACACAAAAAAGAAAAAAGGAAAAAATCTCAAAAAAGTTGGGACAAGGCCATGTTTCCCACTGTGTGGCATCCCCTCTTCTTTTTATAACAGTCTGCAAACGTCTGGGGACTGAGGAGACAAGTTGCTCAAGTTTAGGAATAGGAATGTTGTCCCATTCTTGTCTAATACAGGCTTCTAGTTGCTCAACTGTCTTAGGTCTTCTTTGTCACATCTTCCTCTTTATGGAGGCGAATGGCACGGTGAATTGTGTTCACCGACAATGTTTTCTGGAAGTATTCCTGAGCCCATGTTGTGATTTCCATTACAGTAGCATTCCTGTATGTGATGCAGTGCCGTCTAAGGGCCCGAAGATCACGGGCATCCAGTATGGTTTTCCGGCCTTGACCCTTACGCACAGAGATTGTTCCAGATTCTCTGAATCTTTAGATGATATTATGCACTGTAGATGATGATAACTTCAAACTCTTTGCAGTTTTTCTCTTTCTCCTTTCTGATATTGCTGCACTATTTTTGGCCGCAGCATTGGGGGAATTGGTGATCCTCTGCCCATCTTGACTTCTGAGAAACACTGCCACTCTGAGAGGCTCTTTTTATACCCAACCATGTTGCCAATTGACCTAATAAGTTGCAAATTGGTCCTCCAGCTGTTCCTTATATGTACATTTAACTTTTCCGGCTTCTTATTGCTACCTGTCCCAACTTTTCTGGAATGTGTAGCTCTCATGAAATCCAAAATGAGCCAATATTTGGCATGACATTTCAAAATGTCTCACTTTCAACATTTGATATGTTATCTATATTCTATTGTGAATAAAATATAAGTTTATGAGATTTGTAAATTATTGCATTCCTTTTTTATTCACAATTTGTACAGTGTCCCAACTTTTTTGGAATAAGGTTTGTACTCTACTTCTACTGTCCTGCCCGGTCCCTTATCTTCTGAACTTGGTCTTTTGTCCATACCTTGTTTTCGGTTGTCCACTGTATAGGTGGAAGGTCATTTAGTGTTAATGCTCTGTAATATCTAACTTTTGTCTACCTTCAAGACTCAGCTTTAATAATGTGGCTATATGTGGCCGTATGTGTTTACAATATGTGTGTGGGTGTGCAAATGTGTTTAAATGTATGTAAAGTGACCTTGAGCTAAGGTAAAACACTATATAAATAAAACTTCTTCTAATAATAATCAATTTTTTAGTTTCAGATCCATTTTCCACACATTTGCAGCTGCACTTCCCGTAGCTCAACGCTTGGCTAAATTTCCTCTATAGAGATCACTCTCCCTGTATGCCCATCCATGTGTTTGCCTTTGACCCTGAACAGAATCATCCTATGTTTGTTTAAGCCTATTGTCTGCAGGTTTTGAGAAATCCATTAATCGGTTCCAAAGAGTTATCAACCTAAACACAGACTGATGTCAGGAGGTCTCTGTTGATACTGATACTGATGTCACTGCTCAAATAATAGTTGTCTCCCATGATAAAAGATCATTGCTGCATGATAGAGAGGATTAATGTTTTTATCTGGGATTAAAGACAGCCCCCGTCTAGGTTTCCTAATGGGTGTGGGTTTATATTTAAAGCTTAAGACCTTCTAAAAGCTCTCCATCCATCCATCCTCGGAGAGCTTCACTTCAGTCTGGAGAGCGAAACTGGCACACAAGTTTGTACACAAGTACTAGATTGCACTATGACTGAAATTTTAATACTTGCTTTAACGAAGTATGCATTGATATTTGTATCTTAATGAGAAGAATATCCAGATGATGATTGTTGGTAGGAGATAACGGCTGTGGCGGACAACATGGAGGTATTTCATTTATATATATTACATTTCTAAACTTTTGAACCTAAACTTTTCTGCTAGTTTATTATTACTTTATTGATATGACTTATTATTAACAATATTAACAATGTATGTTTACTACAACCTGTTAAGAAAGTTGATGATGTTTTGTTTTTGTAGCAAGTTTCTGTCGAACAGGATCAGTTGTTTTCCCTTGTTAGTAACGCTCAGCGTGGAAGAATAGATGAACAGCGCTGCACATTGGGTCCAACAAAACCTCAACAACTTCATGCCAATAGCCCAGGTCAGATGTCTTTGTCATTTTGGTAATGGTATTTAAAGCTGCTGTCCGTGACTTTTTTTGTGTTCAAAATTAACAAACATTATATAATGAGAATGTACAACATGACTCCATTTTCCAAAGCGTGTTTTTTTCTTACCCTAAATCATTATGATACACTTATAATAAGTGTTTGTATCGGGACTATTTCAGACTGGTCTGGTAGGAACCGCTGCGGAGGTGCACAGTCCCTGCGTGACTCGCCGTAGACATAAACACAGAGAAGTAGCTCCGGCTGCAATGTTCTTCCGCAAGACGCATACAGTTCTGTTTATTAACCGCTAGAGTGCAAAAGGTTACGGACTGCAGCTTTAAAATTACAAAAAGATCACCATATTTACACAGTTGATTAATCACAGCACAGTAAAACATTAAATGCTTATTTCAAGTTTTCTGAAATGTTATGTTTAAATATGCAAATGAGGCATTTTTGAGTAAATATTAACTAATTCACAAACATTTCCAGATCAGAAATATGAACATTGGTTAAATGGTTAAATTTTTTTATGTCATTTTGTTGACATATTATAGTCAATTGTTTTTACAGAGGGGATTTTGATATTTCTTTTTTTTACGGCCTCTTACGAAGCCTTCAAAAGGACATGGTGGAGGAAAAATTATGGGATTGGGAAACAAATTATTTCAATGCTTTTGCTTCCTTTCGCAAAACGTTTGTGTTCCCCTGAGAAACGAACGCAAATATCTTTCTGAGAGAAGGCAAAGGTTTTGCGAGCGAATGTAGGAGGGGGAACACAAATATTTTTCGGGCCAACGCGAAGTTTCTCAGCGAATGCAAATATCTTTGCGAGAGAATGCACAAGTTTGCGAGTGAACTCAAATATTTTTCAGCGAGAACGCAAATTTGTTTTGCAAGCGAACGTAAAGTTTCTCTGGGGAACAAATATTTTGCAGGCGATTGCAAAGTTTCTCAGGGAACGCTAAAGTTTGCGAGCGAATGCAAATATCTTTGCGAGAGAATACGAAAGTTTGCGAGTGAACGGAAACGTTTGCGAGTGAACGCAAATACATCAGAGAGAATGCAAAAGTTTTTGCGAGTGAACGCAAAGTTTCTCGGGGGAATGCAATTAATCAGTGTTTGTCCAAACCCACAAAAGGTTTTACACACAAGTTTGTGAATGAACACAAATATATTTGGAAGGGAATGCAATAGTTTTGCGAGCGAACGCACAGTTTCTCGGGGGAACGCAAACATTTTGATATGTTTGCGTTATTTCCAACACCATGTCCGGGGTTCCGTATTGACAGGAATACAAATGTACAGTTCATGAAGCTAAAGTGCATATTTCTGATTATTATGGCAGCAATAGCCCAAAATACTCAAAATTGACATGTGCATGAAAAAAGGTGTCTTGCCTCAAAAGTAACATGTTCACGTCTCTTTGGACGGCTCTATGGCAGATGCCGACGAGTTTTTCCAGTTCCTGGTCAAGAGTCAGAGCCAACGATTAGATGACCAACGAGTGACACTTAGTTCATTGCCAGGGATGGAGGCATTCACGGTCAGAGATCCGAAAGATGGAAATGTATTGAAGACAAACTTTGATCAGTTTTGCAACATGGTCAGCAGAGCTCATGTGAGTTTTCCAGTGAACTTTGGAGCGCATCTGATTAGTAAAATGTTTAATGGAGCACGTTTTACAATAAAATACTGTTTTAGTCATTCTATTTCAAACTGACACAATTCACTGTTACTCATAATTTCTTTGTAATTATTTATGAAATTTTATTTTACATTGAGTAGCATTTTATTTTACAGTCCTGTTCCCCATGTACACACTACACTCACCTAAAGGATTATTAGGAACACCATACTAATACTGTGTTTGACCCCCTTTCGCCTTCAGAACTGCTTTAATTCTACGTGGCACTGATTCAACAAGGTGCTGAAAGCATTCTTTAGAAATGTTGGCCCATATTGATAAGATAGCATCTTGCAGTTGATGGAGATTTGTGGGATGCACATCCAGGGCACGAAGCTCCCATTCCACCACATCCCAAAGATGCTCTATTGGGTTGAGGTCTGGTGACTGTGGGGGCCATTTTAGTACAGTGAACTCATTGTCATGTTCAAGAAACCAATCTGAAATGATTCAAGCTTTGTGACATGGTGCATTATCCTGCTGGAAGTAGCCATCAGAGAATGGGTACATGGTGGTCATAAAGGGATGGACATGGTCAGAAACAATGCTCAGGTAGGCCATGGCATTTAAACAATGCCCAATTGGCACTAAGGGACCTAAAGTGTGCCAAGAAAACATCCCCCACACCATTACACCACCACCACCAGCCTGCACAGTGGTAACAAGGCATGATGGATCCATGTTCTCATTCTGTTTACGCCAAATTCTGACTCTACCATCTGAATGTCTCAACAGAAATCGAGACTCATCAGACCAGGCAACATTTTTCCAGTCTTCAACTGTCCAATTTTGGTGAGCTCGTGCAAATTGTAGCCTCTTTTTCCTATTTGTAGTGGAGATGAGTGGTACCCGGTGGGGTCTTCTATCAGCTTGATTCAGTCAGCCCATTCTCCTCTGACCTCTAGCATCAACAAGGCATTTTCGCCCACAGGACTGCCGCATACTGGATGTTTTTCCCTTTTCACACCATTCTTTGTAAACCCTAGAAATGGTTGTGCGTGAAAATCCCAATAAATGAGCAGATTGTGAAATACTCAGACCGGCCCGTCTGGCACCAACAACCATGCCATGCTCAAAATTGTTTAAATCACCTTTCTTTCCCATTCTGACATTCAGTTTGGAGTTCTGGAGATTGTCTTGACCAGGACCACACCCCTAAATGCATTGAAGCAACTGCCATGTGATTGGTTGATTAGATAATTGCATTAATGAGAAATTGAACAGGTGTCCCTAATAATCCTTTAGGTGAGTTTATGTAATTGTTATAGTAATTACAATAGTTGGGTAGCAACTAACTACTAACCCTGAACCTTCCCCTAAACCTAACCTTTACCCATGCAGTTATTCTAGGTAAGTACACATAAGTTAATTAAGTGCAACTGAAAGCCTTTCCTAGCCCTTTTCAAGTAAATCCTACCATTTATTTTTGATTGTATATACAGAAAAGGATCGAAAGGAAAGTGTTGTTTTCTTTACCTGCAATGTAGAGTTTCAGGAAACACATCCCTTCAAAAAACACCCTGACCCCAGGGGCCCCAGGCTCTGTGAGAAGGGCGAGCTTCAGTCCTCAACCTCCTGCTGATTCAGACACTTATAACACGCTCACAACCAGATCAGCCTCATTCAACCCAATATCAGACAAAGACAGAATGGAAAGTTTTCAAGTGAGTATGAATGCTATATTAACAGTGGCCTCAGATATTTTTTCTCAAAACTTCCTACTAACAAAGTACAAAAGCTTGTTATTCTTGTTCTTAATCCATCAGCGTGAGCAGGACCAGCTGTTGTGTCTAGTTAGTCAAGCACAACGTGGACGTATGGATGAACAGCGCTGCTCGATTAACCCCTTATCGCCATCACCGAGACATATGGATAACAGCCAGTCAGGTTAATATGTAATAATAATTCAACAAAGTAATTCAACAAATGCACTGAAAAACAAACCAATTAGTGATGTTTCTTTACTAGTGCATGTTTCTATACACCTTCTAAACAGATCAAGATGCAGAGAATTTTTTTAAACTCATTACTAACACCCAAAATCGACGGTTAGATGACCAGCGGGCAACGCTAAACCTGTTGCCATCAAAACAAGCACCTCCTGGTATGACAGCTCAGGAATCAGATCAGCTCTTCAACATGGTCTCCAGAATACAAGTATGTCATGTTTTGAGGTGTGGCCTTCATCATTTCAAAAGGTCATACAATACTGTTCTAAAGTCTGAAAGACATTATTCAGCAAGGATGCATTAATTGATAAAAAATATCTCGATTTGATATATATAGATTAAATGATTTCTGAAGGATCATGTGACACTGAAGACTGGAGTAATGATGCTGAAAATTCAGCTTTGATCACAAAATTTAGCTTTTTAAATGGTAATAATAAATGTGTGTGAAAATAAAGAAATATAATATTTTTTTGTGAGACCATGCACAGCAATTTGTGAGACCATGCACAGCAATAATAGGGGGAAGAGCCCAAATATAGGCCAGCAAAAAAGGGCTTATTTTAAGATCTTAATCAACATTTACTAGCGCTCTCCTGTTTTCATAATTGGTACATGGCCAGAAATAGAAACCTGGACAGAATATCATTAATTTAAAAGCACTAAATGATAACAAGGCACGCTTTATGTATTATTTTCTCTTTGGCAGGGCTCTCGGATAGATGATCAGTGCTGCTCTGCTCCCAAAATCCAGCTGGGGTCTCCTGCCCCCCCAAAGAAATCATATTCTCAGCCTGTATCCCCGACTAACCCTCCAGCTGAATCAACCAGGAGATCAGGTTCATTTAGTCCTTCCTCTGAGGTGAGCTGAGGTGATATATTTATCTAATAATACCATTGAATTATAATTGAAATATATTTCAAATTTTATAGATTTTGTAGTTAGTAGCATATAAAAGTTGTCTTTGTGATGACCTGTAGCTCTCTGATTAGTTTGCACAATATTCAGGGTATGTTTACATGACAACGATGTACTGAAAAGAGAAATTTTTTCCTTTTGGTTCTTGAAAAGTTTTGCATACGGACAGCATTGTTAAAATTACCCCTGTTCACCCAGATCTGTGAAAGCGTCTAAAAATGCTGTATTACTCATGCATGGCAAGTAGTTGGCAATGTCATTTTGTAAAGAAACAACGTTGTTTGTAAAGAAACATGGATGGCAGGACGCAAGGTTTCCCAGCAGAACATTGCCCAAAGCATCACACTGCCTCCGCCGGCTTGACTTTTTCCCATAGTGCATCCTGGTGCTATGTATTCCCCAGGTAAGAGACGCACCCGGCCATCCACGTGATGTAAAAGAAGACGTGATTCATCAGAGCAGGCCACCTTCTTCCATTACTCCGTGGTCCAGTTCTGATGCTCACGTGCCCACTGTTGGTGCTTTCGGCGGTGGACAGGGGTCAGCATGGGCACCCTGACTGGTCTGCGGCTATGCAGCCCCATACGCAACAAACTGCGATGCACTGTGTATTCTAACACCTTTCTATCAGAACCAGCATTAACTTCTTGAGCAATTTGAGCTACAGTAGCTCGTCTGTTTGATCAGACCACACGGGCCAGCCTTTGCTCCCCACATGCATCAATAAGCCTTGGCTGGCCATGACCCTGTCACCGGTTCACCACTGTTCCTTCCTTGGAGCACTGTTGATACTGACCAATGCAGACCGGGAACACCCCAAAAGAGCTGCAGTTTTGGAGATGCTCTGACCCAGTCGTCTAGCCATCACAATTTGGCCCTTGTCAAACTCACTCAAATCCTTGTGCTTGCCCAGTTTTCCTGCTTCTAACACATCAACTTGCAATGTATTCACTTGCTGCCTAATATATCCCACCCACTAACAGGTGCCGTGATCAAGAGATAATCAGAGAGTGGTCATAATGTTATGCCTGATCTGTGTATATATATAATCAATATGGTGATTATGTATGCGGTGTGTATATATAATATATATATATATATACACGGTATATATATATATATATATATATATATATATATATATATATATATATATATATATATATATATATATATATATATATATATATATATATATATATATATATATATATATATATATATATATATATATATATATATATATATATATATATATATATATATATATATAAGCTTTTGATTCTGTGGCAATTTTTTTAGAGCATCTTTGTAGCATTTGTCACTTTAGTATTGTTAAATAATTATATTATATATTATATAATTATTTAACACTCAGAATAACACAGACTTATTTTGAACAAAATAAGTCTGTAGTATGCTATCAGTTACCATAGACTGTTTTTCTTAGGATAGTATAATATATAGTATAATGCTCCTGAAAATCATAAATTCACATTGATTCACATAGTGTTTTCTTTCTCTTCATTAAGGTACAAAATTGTATTGATCAGGACCAGTTTTTTTCCAAGGTGCATCATGCACAGCAACGTCGAATGGATGACCAGCGGTGCTCATTTGAACCCTTTAAAAAGAGTACTCCCTCTCCAAAAAACCCAAATGCAAATCCCACAGGTAACTGAAGTCTGCTTGGATGTTTATGATTATTAATGACTGAATCACAGTAATCCAAAAGTTTCACACTGTACTACTGTGTTTGTTGCATACAGCGGAAGATCCTGAGGAGTTTTTCAATTTACTGACCAAGTTTCAAAGAGGACGACTGGATGATCAACGTGTGATGCTTAGCGCATTACCAGTTCTCCAGCCCTCCGGAATAGGGACTACGAGAGAGAAAAATAAAGCAGCCCCCCAAATCATGCTGACCCCTGCGTCACCTGCTGCACCAAAAAAAGTTTGTTCCAGACCTTCCTCTCCCACTCTGACGGTCTATGAATCAGACATGCCTCCCCCCAGATCGGCCTCATTTTTCCCAGCCTCAGATAAAGAGAGATTACAGTATGATGACATGTCTGGGCAGGTGAGGGATTTTTTTAGCATGTACTGCATCTATTTTTAGCTCTTGATTCCTGAAAATGGTTGATATGAATAGTAAGCACATTCTTGTTTTACAGATATCATTTAAAATTTCCATGCGCTTCCCTCCACATCAGGTAAGTATAATAAATTACCACAAAACTTGTTTATCAGAATGAAAGAATATTTAATGAAAAGTTTAGTTAAAAGTATAATCCTAAACAAGTTTCACTCCACCGTATGTCACAACATGGAAGAAAAATCTGTTGCTACTTATGTTTCATTATGACTCAATCTCAATTTATTTATAAAGCACAATAAAGCAACAGTAATTGACCATTGTGCTGAACAATATCAATAAAAAACTTGAATACATACAACAGTATGACATAATTGATGCTTATACTAGTCCCATTTTACTCAGAGATTATAAACAAGGTTTTTAGTTGAGATTATTCTGATAGAAAGTGGTAGGCTGTTCCACAATTTAGGGCCGGCTATGGTAAAATCCTGAATCTAGGGACCAGTAAGTGTCTATTAAAAATTGAATAAGGGGCCCAGGATAGAGCCTTGGGGAACCCCACTGGTCAAAATTGATTTGGAGTATGAACACCCATCCACACAGACTGAGAAAGTTCTAATACTCAAATAGGATTTGAACCAATTTAGGGCACAGCCTTTAATACTCTCACAGTGTTCAAGGTGGGCAATAAGAATACTGTGGTCTACAGTGTAATGCCACACTTAATTCGAAAAGTACTACAGAGTTCCCCAAATCAACAGATAATATATTTCATACTTACTATATGTAAAATAGAAATTCTGTCTTGTAATTTTGTTGTAAACCCACAACCATAAAAGCACTATAAAGTAGTCCATAAAACCCTCCTGAAGTCATATGATAGATTTGTGTGAGGAACAGACCAAAATATGTCACAATGTGTCAGCTGTTTTTGTCAGTATAATGAAAGTCAATGGGACCCAAAACGTTTAAGCTCCAAAAAGAGTTTGGAAGGTGTCAAAATTGTACCTTTAAGGGTACAACAGCTTGTCACTGTGTCAATACCCTTAAAAGGACATATTTGTACCTTTTTCTTACCACAAAAAGGTTGATAGTAGTACCTTAAGGTAGTATTTTTACTCTAAGGTACTAATATGCACCTTTATGAGTAAAAAGGTACAAAGATGTCATTTTAAGGGAACTGTCCCAGTGACAAGCTGTTGTACCCTAATCCTGATGAGATCAATTAACTTAATAGGCATAAATAATGCATAAATAACAACATCAATTTGGGCCTGTTCCTCAAACAAAGCTATCATATGGCTTCAGAAGACAATATGATATAGCACAATATAGTGCAAGAGATTCGTTTTTATTTTATTTTTTTGTTATGTTCATTGCTCAACTTTTACTATATGCTGTTGTATGAACAGCTTTCTCTAAGTCACTGCAATAGCTGAAATGGAAAAAGTATTTGCCCAAAGTGCTGTTCATTTATTTAAATAAAACTTAGTGCACCTTCAGTTAAGTGCTAGACATGAGCTGATCTTGCAGCTCAAAGTAAACATAGGACTTAAATATTGTTTTGTTCCAGACAGCTACGTATTCATGACTGAACATAATGTCTAATGCAGATGTTCTCAACTCTGGCCACTCGAGGTCCACATCAAACTCACATACCTATAACTTTCTAATAATCCTAAAAACAGCTTGATTTGCTTTTTCATGTGTGTTTGATTTGGATTGGAAGTCCAGAGTTGAGAACCCCTGGTCTAAAGTCTAATGTCTATTTTTGTGTCTCCTTCAGGTGCATGGAGCAAATAATCAGCCGTGTCCATTCCCGGAAGTCTTCCTCACAATCGGACAACCAGGGGAGGCTATAGTGCTTCCTCTCAGCCATAGGCCTAGCAGACCGCTCTCTCTCAATGTGAACCCACTCAGAAACCATCGCTCCAGGTCTGCGTCCCCTCACAGGTCTCCTGCCAAACAGGGACACTCGAGACCCTCGTCTCCACACCCAGGAGATGCGGCTAGTCCAATCAGCCCATATGAGGACTACTTCTCTCTCATCCAAAGAGTCCACACCGCTCAGCTGCAACAGAATAATGAACGGGACAGAGCAGAGCCCAGCAAGGAGACTAAGAAGGGAAAGGGAAAGAGTAGTGGAAGGAAAGAGAAAAAAGAGGGAAACAAAGAAAAGAGAAAATAGGACGCTTGTTCAATATATGTGTTTCACATCACCTGGATGAATGCCAGTTTTACAAATAAGCTAAACATGGTGGTTGAGTAAACGGATTGACTGGAATTGATTTTGTTTGTGTGTCTGTATTAAGTGTAAATGTACAGTATTCAGATAAATCTGCTGTCATGGATGCTCAAATAGCCTGTGCTGCTTCTGTTGTGTTTGACAATCTTCTGTGAATTATAAATAAATAAATATTTGTGCAATGCTTTATACCTGTTTTTAAATTACCTACCGTTACTAGCGAATTTGTAAAAAGAAGTACACTTTAGCATACTTCTAAAAGAGTAAATATACTTTAAAATAATACGCTTAAATGCAAATTGAAAGTGTTTCTGTATGCCAGACACATTGAAATTCATTATAGTTTAAAGTTATGTAAAAAGCAATTAGCTGAACTTAAGTGTTTTTTTTTTTTTTTTTTACATTTATGTAGGACTTAAGTACGTCTTATATGTAATTTCATAATTACTTCTATTGTCTTATGAAATATGGTTGAAGAAGTGCATTGCCCGAAAGTATCAACAAGCATGTTTGATAAACTGAAATATATTTTAATGTCATTTCTATTGAAATTTGTGTCACATAGTTAAGTAGGCAATTTGATATTACATAAAATATATTTTGTCATTTTGAAGTTGAAATTTAGTACATTTAAATGTAATAACTTGTGATATAAAACAAACACTACAATTTTAATCAAGTACTAGTAAGTGTACTTCTTAAAATGACAAAAGATTTATTAAAACAATCATTTAAAATGTACTTTGTCATTTATTTCACTAATATTAATATAGCTGCAAGAATGTTTTTATTATTATTATTATTTATTTTTATTGCATTACAAGTGCAAATCACACTTTTTGCAGGACAGTAAAAAAGGAAACAGGTAAAGCAAGGAGTGCAGGTAAAAGGACAGCCACATATTTGGGGTTTAAAAGAGGAAGACAAAAATATGCCGCATTTACGGTTCAAGTGACCCAATTTTGATTTGTTTCCCTCCCATGTGGCACAGATCGGATTTGACACACAAATATCTAAGCTGGATGGATTCCTCATTCATATATGGAAATAAATCTGATGAATCAGATTATGTGCATTTGCGTCTGCCATGCAAGTGGACAGATTGGATATTCCCGTCACTGTGAGTCATACACCATTGAAAAAAGCGGCGGTGGACACCAACCACGATCACATGGACTCTTTTAATGGGGCAATGGAGGATGAAGGCTCAACCAAAAGTTTTGCTGACTTTTAAAGATGCCAGGCAAGCAAGTGTTTTTTGCTAGTTTCAGCCCAGTGCAGTTATCATTTTCACGTCCAGCACCACATTGTTTACAGTATTTCACAATTGCTAAAACACATTTCTTGAAACCTTCACCCATATTCTAATAACTTTAAACACAAAACCCAGTCTTTAAACTACATTCACAAAACCACTGACTCTTCTGGCAAAACCAAAACCAAAACCATTTGAGCTGTGCTCAAAATCAAACAATGCTTTCAAAACATAAACACAGCCAGTCAATACAGAAACACTCATCAGCATTCATTAGACACTACATCAAAAAATTGAGAACACAGCGTCCAGGGCATGTAGTTACAGAGAAAAAAAAACAAAACAAAAAATGTTTATTGCATATAGAAAGTAATTTGCCATAAATAAAAGTAAATAATTCACAACTCAGTACAGCAAATATATTGCATACTGTAAGTACTGCAAGTAATACAGTATTGAATTTCTGTATTTTCAGCATAAAAATAAAGTAAGCCCAAAGAACAAAAACAACTCTAAATGAAAAGCGTATTACACAAAATATTGTCAATGAGAGACTCATTCTGCCTCAGCATCCCGTCTTCGTGCTGGGTCCGGCCAGAGGACTTCGTCCACATCACATGCAATGTTGTCCCGTCCTAGGCAACGGGGGAAGAACCCTCTCGTGTGTCGGATCCAGCCTTGACAACACTCCACACGTCATCACAGGGCAATTCCATTGCCTGTAAAAGATTTACCCTTCTATATGGGTTACGGTCATAGACCTTCCATCGCCACGCAGAGAAAAGCTCTTCTATTGGGTTGAGGAAAGGGCTGTATGGTGGAAGGCAAACATTCACGAATCGCTGGTTGATGTTGAGCCACTCACATATTCGGACACCACGGTGAAAGCTGACATTCGTCCCAAACCACAACATAGACACGAAGCACTGCCTGCTGCTGATCCTGCTGCTCACATTCAAACAAAACATCCCGAAGACCACCCAGAAATGTAAGAAGATGGTCAGTGTTATATGACCCCAGGGTTTGGAGACCCCCCCCCATTGCTTATGGCTGCACATTGAGTGACATTGCCACCACGCTGGCCAGGGACTTCCACAATTATGTTCCAGCCTCTCCTTCTCCTCTTCGGCAGATTGAACCCTGCTTCATCTACAAAAAATATATTCATGGGGCCTTTCCATGGAACCCATTTCAAACACCCTCTATATATAAAAGAGATAAATAAATAGTTTTGTTAGTGTTACAGAAAGACATACTTCTGCAAAAGTGTATGCATTTGCACTCCTGATTTACATACACTACAATATAGTGCAGTTACAGTAACAGTATTGGACAATAACTGTAGGCTATAAACTTGTACTGTAAGCATCAGTGCTGAAAGCGTACACTTACTTGCACATACTGATATCGTAGATCTTTGACCCTTTCTGAATTGCACTCAAAGGGTACTCTGTACACTTGCTTCATGCTTACCCTGTTGCGATGGAGGACACGGGAAATGGTAGAAAGACTGACACTACTGATACCTTCAAAGTTTACATTGTCTTCTGCAAGTCTTCGCTGTATTTCACGCAGTCGGATGACATCGTTTTGACGGACCACGTCAACAATGAGAGCCTCTTGCTGTTGGGAGAACAAAGGAGTCTTTCCACCCTCATTTGGTAGTCTTGCAATTCTACAAAAGGGAAAATGCTCTTACAAATGTATACATACAGAAACAATAGTAATGGACATCACATTCATATGCAAAATGTATTGTAAATCTTTTTTTCTTTTCCCCCCACTCCCCTTTCTATTGACAAACTGATGTACTATAGCAAATGTATATAGTAAACTTACAGTCGCACAAATTAGAAAAACAATACATTTACCTGTTCTCCTCTCTGAATGTCCTGATTATGGTGGCCACAAAGAATCTGGACAAATTGGGTTGTACTCTTTGTCCTGCTTCCCTCATTGTCATTCCATGAACAAGAACATGGTTTATCACAGTTGCCCGAATTTGATCTGAAATTACTATTCTTGGTCTTGCTCTTCGTTGTCCTTGTACTCCTCCTCCTCCCCCTCCACCCCCTCCAACCCAGCATTGGGTTCAGAGAATGGGGTTTAGTGTTTTAACAAGTGTGAAATACTGTAAATAGCAGTGTTTCCTCTACAATGTATTCACATGATCAGTAGCCTAACATCACGTCATTCACTACACACTGCAAAAGCACAACAGCCAACGTCATCTGTTTTCTGGAAGTCTTGACTAAATTAAGTGCATGAAATCCCCCTTAGCCTGAAGAGAGAGAGAGAGAGAGAGAGAGAGAGAGAGAGAGAGAGAGAGAGAGAGAGAGAGAGAGAGAGAGAGAGAGAGAGAGACTTTTGACTTTAGAATGTCCTTTATTTATACATTACAAAATAGTTTTTTGTTTTATGGGAAAAAACACCATAAGTTTATACACTCCCAAGCTATAAAAACATAAATAAATAAACAATCAATAAAAGACCATAATCACTCAATTACAAAACTTGTCAAAAATGTTAATTTTAAATCCTTCATGACCATCAGGTTCACATAAAAACCCATCAGCTCCCCAAAAATGATAAAAATACATCACATTATTTGTAAGTTTGTAAAAAGCATATTCCAACGTTAGACTTTTTTTAATAAAACAGTTTTAAAACCATAAAAACAGGATCTGTTTCACCCCCCTTTGCTTCCACTTCATTTTTCCTTGTACACCAAATTGCAAGCTTGATCAAACCATACAAAAAATTTAAAATAATCACTTTCTTCTTTTTATCAACGGAGTACTTTGGACCATAAAACTAAAACAACCCAACAGTCTTATACTCCAACATTTTGCAATTTCTAAAATATTTTTTAAACGAGGACATTGCATAAAAACATGGAAAATACTCTCAGACTCACCACAAAAAGGACATCCCTCCCCTACCAAAGGATCTAACCGTGCTATGTGTCTGTTGGTAGCTAATATCCCATATACAATTCCCCATTGAAGATCTCCTATTCTCTTTTCAATGGGTCTTTTGTACAGGGACCTCCAGCTTCCTCTCGGGGAAGAGTCTGATTCCAGCACTGAAGTCCATTTTGTTCCTTTGAAGTCTTTACAGATGTTATAGCTGCAGTTTTTAACACACACTCTGTAAAGGGTTTTCTTGGTAAGCGTTCTAAAACAACTCAACTCTGGGATTTTCATAGTCACTGTGTTTCCAGGGGTTTCCTCCCAATCTTCATCCTTTAAGGCGATTTTAAAATCAGGGAAACCATACGGCTCTTTACAGGTTTTTGGATCAGTAACGTTTAAAAAGTCTCTCGCTGCTCTTGGGAGTGCCGACTCTAGTTCGTCAAGCAACCGTTGGGTGGTCCTTACGGATCTGAAGCCCACCATATCAGCCAGTTCCTTTGCCTCCATCCAATCACATCCTCTTCTGAGATCGGATAACTTCGATATCCCAGCACTAGTCAGTGCGACTCTGATGGCATCAGAGGACAAACAAACAGTGTGTAAAAGATCATTAAAAAATAAGGGCTCTTCTAAAAAAAATGCATCAGGACTCCCCCATTCTCTGGAAAAATTAAAAGTCTGCCATAGCTCCAATATATTACTATAAAAGGATATAAGTCCTCCGAGTGAAGTTCCTTTAAAATTCATTAAAAACAGTTGCTTGTCCAAGCCCATTCTTCTTGTCTTGTGTAGCAGGGCACACGCAACGTCCATCCACACATGAGGCTGATGATAGAGGAGGAGCTGGACCGCCATCAAGCGAAAGGTTGCCAGCCTCGCCTTTATGTCGATGAGTCCCTGTCCACCTTCATGCACCGGCAGGTAGAGGATCGCTGGCTTTAGCCAATGCTGTCCTGACCAGAAAAAGTCCACAAGCATCTTTTGAACCTCTCTGATTAAAGCCATTGGTGGATCGAGGACCATGAACTTATGCCAGAGTGTTGAGGCGATTAGATTGTTGGCAATCAGAACTCTTCCCCTATACGAAAGCTGGGGTAGCAACCATTTCCATTTAGACAACTTGGCACGGACCCTATCTACTAATCCCTCCCAATTTTTCTTTTCAAAGTTGTCGTCACCAAGAAATACCCCTAAATATTTAAAACCTGTTTTATTCCATTTTACATTTTTTGGAAGTTTAGGCAAGTTAAAAATATCATTATTTTTGGATCCAAACCATAAGGCTTCTGTTTTTTCCCAGTTAAGTTTGGCAGAAGAAAGTCTGCCCGTCCCTGCTTTGAAAAAAAAGTCAGGGGTGAAAATCATCATCGACTTTGCTAGGGTTAGGCTGATCTATATCTATTATAGCCTAGATCAGTGGTTCACTATTATTCTCTACTGCAATAAAACATGTTTTTCCTTTGTAATCTCCAGATATAGCGCACTGCAGAACAGTGGCAAAGACGTTGAAGGTTAGCGTACAGAATATCAATTCATTTAACGAGGTTGCTCAGAGTACTGAAGCCTCTTTCCATCCGTTCAAAACCGCACGGCCACTACCCCTGGAGGCTCCCCCTAGAGGAGAAGCTCTGACTCAACCTGCTAAGCCACCGTACTGTTCACTTCAGCCAATAGAAATCGACTTCATTCTGAAAGGGCGGGGCGTTTATGTTCAACGTTTTCAGCACGTTGGGAAAGTGTTTGTTTTGTCAAGAATTTCACTGAGTTTTTAGCATTATTAGACGGATTTTCTCCGGCAAATGAAAATGCCGACTCTTAGCGGAAAGGCAGACGTTTTATTTGTAAGTATTCGAGTTTCTTAAGTCAGTTTCGTGACAGTTAACCGAGTCTGTTCTCAGCTAGCTGTGATTAGCTTGCTAACTACGAGAGTATAAGATGACTATATACAAAAATAATGGTTGAAGATTTTTATTAGGAACATCTGTGATTTGTTACCTGTCAAACATCAACTGGGGTGTTGTTTGCATTGAGTAACGTCATGTTTTAATAACAGACTGGGAAACAGTAGTTAGCATATATGTTTGGGACAATATGTTTTTTAGAACAAATATGATTCTGCTCCAAATATTTCTTGTTCCCTTATATAACTTGTAACCATCTTGCATTCATCTTATGTTTCATAAAACTCATACTGAGAGAGTCATGTGTATTTTGCAGGAAGATGATGATTTGCCTTATGAAGAAGAAATCATCAGGAATCCATATTCAGTCAAGTGCTGGATGCGTTACATTGAGCACAAGCAAAATGCTCAGAAATCAGTGCTCAATATGATCTATGAAAGAGCTTTAAAAGAGCTGCCTGGCAGGTACGTACATGTCATCTTGCTCTCTCTTATATTAAACCCGTGTGCTTGATACACATAAATGATGTTTGTTTCTTATGTCGTTTTCTGTCAGTTACAAGTTGTGGTACAATTACCTGAGAGAGAGGAGGAAACAGGTGAAAGGCAAGTGTGTCACAGATCCAACATATGAGGAAGTGAACAACTGTCATGAGAGAGCACTTGTGTTTATGCATAAGGTAAAGTTGACGTTTCATGCTTTTCATGTTTATTTAGCGGGAATACTGTGTGACAAAGTTTCTTGTGTGATTTGATGGTTGCACATTTATTGCAGAGTGAATGTTTTCTTTTCTTCTCCGCCTCCTCAGATGCCGAGGATATGGATCGACTACTGTCAGTTCATGGTGTCTCAATGCAAAATTACACGGAGTAGACGGACGTTCGATAGGGCGTTGCGAGCGCTGCCTGTTACCCAGCATCCGCGCATCTGGCCCTTGTATCTTCGCTTTGGCCGAAACTTGCCTCTCCCAGAAACAGCTATTCGTGTTTTCCGTCGTTACCTAAAGGTAAGGGTCGGATGTTATGCTGAATACCAAATACATGCTTGATTGTCTGCTTAAAGCTGCAGTCCGTAACTTTTTTTTGGTTGAAAAATTATCCAAAATCAATTTGAGCAAGTACACAACAAGCGAGTTTTCTCCTTACCTTATCCCCATTCACAACGGTAAGCTTGTAATAATGTGTTATAATTAGAGTGGTGTGGTGGATTTCTGCGTTACGGCTGTATACATAAATAAAGAGTCCAGCTAGTAGTAGTAACGCACGTGAGGAGCGGACCGCATGTTCTTCAGCCGATCATTTATAGCATTTTCTCACAGCAGCTGGAGTAATTAAACGTATTATTCTGATGGCGGATTGTAATCCAGAAAGGCCTGGAGATTCCCCCGTAGTCAAAAGCAAAAGATTAGACTGTCCGGAAACTGAAATCTACAGGTAACGCTAATACACACTAAATACACAGTCACGCAATGCTAATGCTGTTAACTTTAACAAATTGAGAACAAAGTATTTTTATATATATATATATATATATATATATATATATATATATTTGCACGGTTTGATGTTATACTGACGATCGTTAGATTTAATCCCGTTGGTAGTATGATTTATTGTAATGTTTTGTTCCCAAAAGTGGCAGACATGTTACTTACTTGTTCAGATGACATTTTCCGGTGAAAATTCTTACTTAGGTTATACTCCAAGCCATAGACTCTGTGATTCTGAAGTACAGTATCCACACCGGTGCGGTGACTGACAGCAAAGCTGCACTTACTCCTCAAAACATTAGATTCATCCGCGCCGACGCACAACTCACGTACAGATGATAACGCTGCAAATAACTGCAATTGCAGGTTTCATACAGAGATGGTGACACAGAGGCAAAATTTACAGACTGCAGCTTTAAGTTGACATTTTTAAGCCTTGTGCTTTGAGGTGCTACAAGATTTCTTTCTGCTTGCTGTTGCCTCATTTATAGAGAGCTCTATAGACTTCCTTTTCTTCTGTCCTGTTTGTAGTTGTCTCCTGAGAATGCAGAGGAATACATTGATTACCTGCGTTCAGTTGGACGTCTGGATGAAGCTGCACTCCGATTAGCAGCTGTGGTCAATGATGAAAACTTTGTTTCTAAAGAGGGAAAGTCCAATTATCAGGTCAGCAAATGACATGTTTTACATTTGTGTTTGTCCACTTAAACATCTGCTTTGTAAATATGGGCTACTACTGTTCAAAGGTTTGGGGTTTTGTAAGATTGTTTTCATATTTTTGAAGAAGCTTTTCAAGGTTGCATTTATTTGATCACAAACTATTATTCAGATTGTAAAGGAACTGTTTTCTGTTTGATTATATTTTAAAACATAATGTGTTCGTGTGATCAAAGCTGAATTTTCAGCATCATTACTCCAGTCTTCAGTGTCACATGATCCTTCAGAAATCATTCTGATATGAGGATTTGATGATCAAGAAACATTTATTATTATTATTATTATTATTATTATTATTATTATTATTATTATTATCAATGTTGAAAACAGTTGTGCTGATTTATATTTTTGTAATGTGCATTCTTAGTTGAATACAAAATTCAAAAGACACATTCAAAACAGCATTTATTTGAAATCAAAATCTTTTGTAACATTATAAATATCTTTTCATCAATTTAATGCATCCTTTCTGAATAAAAGAATTAATTAAAAAAGATCTTACTAACCCCAAACTTTTGAACAGTAGTGAATTTGACAGAATTATTTTAATAATGGTTCCTTAATAAATGATGTATAATGAAATCTGAAATTGGTAACATTTGATTCAATTATTTTGGCATAATCCATGCTGGAAGACACAAATGTAGGTTGTGGATATGGATTTGGTGGCTTAAAATAGGTCAATTATATTTTGGATTAAAAATTAACATTTAATACACTGGTCATTATTATAAAATGTTATTTATTAAAGTCCCTAATTGATTGATTCAATCTTCATTCTAAGATCAATGCATTGTGATGCATCAAAGCATTTTTACGGCTTATGCATCCATGTCCATATTAATTCAGATTTGTGAATTATACACCATGCAAAGTATTTTCACATGGAAAAATAAAAACCTGAAAATGTAATTACAGCTTTGGCACGAGCTCTGTGACCTCATCTCACAAAACCCGGACAAGGTGACCTCACTAAACGTGGGAGCGATTATCCGAGGAGGTCTTACTCGCTTTACTGACCAGCTTGGCAGACTCTGGTGTTCTCTGGCTGACTACTACATCCGCAGTGGACACTTTGAGAAGGTAAAACTGTCAAATCTGAGGGACCGTTTACACAACATCGTTTCCAACTAAAGACTGAAAACTTTGAATGCGTTTTGGTGATTCGTATTAACCCCTTAAGCCCTGAAGTTATTTTTAGATTTTTTTTTTTGTCTGAGTGACATACACAACTTCATAGACTCATAACTCCAAAACTATAGCAAGGACAGTCAACTTTGTGGTGATATCATAAAGTAATAAAAAGTTACAGCATTTAGAGCAAAGGTAGTCTTTTTGTTCAATCCTTGACATTTATAAAACCGTTGTTTTTGAGTTACATGCACAAATTTAAAGACTCATAACTCAAACTATAGCAAGGAGAGTTGAAAAGTATGTATCATTTGTTAGAACACTTTTTATATTTTTAGAAAATATAATTTTTTTATTACATTTGGACAATCTAATGCTGATAAAAGACATTATATTATTACAATATTTATATTATATTATATAATAACACATATCTTTCTAAAGCTTAGATTCTCAGCTTTCCAATGCATCTATCCATTTTGATCAACTCTAAACTTCATCTAAACCGGAATGTACCGCCCGAGGGCGCCACCTAGCTGCTATAAAAATTAATTGTCATATTTTTCAAAACTGCATTGATCAACACAACATCCACGAGGAATATCTCATGAGTCGACACAATGGATTATGTTGCTTTTCAATCGGGACTCATTTCCATCGGGAGCATTAACTGTAAGTACTGATGTGCTGTTTTTAACGATTGGAGCATGTTTCATGAAGTTACAAGCCTAAACATCAATTTAGACCTACTGTTCTGTAGCTTATGTGTTCCTGTCAGGTTATAATTCCATGATGAATAACTTCTGATCCGAGTGACGGATTATGTTTTTTTTGTTGTTTTTTTTGGTGTTTATTATGCTCTTTTTTTTTTTATCGTGAGAGTCTGCTTTAAATAATGATGTGCTATTTTCCACATTTCATGAAGTTACGAGTGAAAAACGCCACGTGAATGCCACATCTGTATATTATTTACATATGGGTCTTGCAGGACTTAACTTACAAAAAACTCACTCAAGTTTAGGCAAAGCCCAAAACAATTAGTTGTCGTTACTTGTCGTGTTCTACTCCGTGAGACCTTTCCAATGACATATGACGCATGACTATCTGAGCTGTATGATGTGATTGACACATTGCAGTACATAATAATCCCCCTCCAAAAATGATTTTTTCATTTTATTAGCAAATAACTCAACACTACTTTGGAGATACTAATAATGGCTACATTAATTGTAAAGTTTAGACTCTAAGCTTTCAAATGACACCTATTTTATGTTGATCCATGCAGGATTTATGAAAAATATGACAATTCATTTTTTTGTAGCTAGGTGGCGCCCACTGGCGGTACACTCCGGTTTAGAGGAATAACTCAGTGCTCGTTAAGAGTTGAATGATACCTATTTTATGTTATTACATTCAGGGGGGGTGTATCGGTGGCGGTACACTTCGGGCTTAAGGGGTTAAACGACAATGGCGTTTTGGGGACCTAAAAACGCAAACTTTTGAAAGGGGTTTCGAAGTGCAAGTTTTTGAAAACAATACTGTTATTGTCTCCGTGTAAACTAAAAAACATGAATTTGTGAAAACGGTTAAGTCATGTGCATGCGTATCATATATTCATTCTGTAGGCGCGTAGTGTCTCTTTACAAAATGACATTGCCATCTACTGGCCTGGCATGGACAATACAGTGGTTTTAGTCATTTTTGTGGGTCCGTGTGAACACAACTCTGTCATCTGTGTACGAAAAACGCAAAAACGTCACTGTTTTTAGTACGTTGTTGTGTAAACGTACTCTTAGACTCATGAATATACTAATCCCCTTCACGCACAGGTTGACACTTAACTATCCTGTTTTTTTTTTTTTTTTTTTTTTTTTTTTCAAGGCTCGAGATGTATACGAGGAAGCCATCCTAACCGTAGTCACTGTGCGAGACTTCACCCAGGTTTTCGACAGCTATGCGCAGTTCGAAGAGAGTATGATCGCTGCCAAGATGGAGACCACGTCTGAACTGGGACAAGATGAAGATGGTGAGAGATTTTTCTTATAGACCTTATAACAAATAAGCCTTGTTGGTCTTACAGAAATGCTGATTTCCCCACTGTAGAAGACGTTGACTTGGAGTTGCGATTGGCCCGTTTTGAGTTGCTGATAACCCGACGGCCCCTCTTATTAAACAGTGTGCTGCTCCGTCAGAACCCTCACAACGTTCACGAGTGGCACAAGAGAGTCAAACTCTACGAGGGCCAACCTCGACAGGTTGGAAACGTAATTTACATCATCTACAAATCGGGATATTTGTCTCGATGTAACTGTTGTGTGTGATTTACACATCCAATGTTGCTTTTTCCTGTAGATCATCAACACATACACAGAGGCTGTGCAAACAGTAGATCCTATAAAAGCCACAGGAAAGCCTCACAATCTCTGGGTGTCTTTCGCCAGATTCTACGAGGATAACGAACAGCTAGATGATGTAAGAAATTTCCCTTGTACTTTGTTGATAATTTGTTGGCTCATCACTGTAAACTGAAGTATTTCACTTGAACTTCAAGGCTCGGACTATCTTTGAGAAGGCCACAAAGGTGAATTACAAACAGGTGGATGATCTTGCTGAGGTGTGGTGTGAGTATGGAGAGATGGAGCTGAGACATGAGAACTATGACCAGGCTTTGCGTATACTAAGGGTAAGAGACCGAGAACTGCCACCGTGTCACACATTACCACTAGTGCTTTAGTGCAGCGGTTCCCAACCATTTTTGATTCTGAGATATTTCTTCTGGTACTTCTGCTGTGATGATGATAAAGCTGCTTGCTGTAAAACCTGTTATTAACAAACTAGAAGTGTCAATAGATTTTAAACAATTAACCGCAATTAATTTCATGATTCCAGAAATTTCAAAAACGCTATGTTTGTCAATGAAGAGTTGTTGAGGGGACAAATTAAAGTAGAAAATATTTCACCCTTTATTTGATTTTTTTTATTCCAGATTTTGTAAGCATATTGCGTAGTTGTGCTTAGGAATGCAACGATTATAGATTTTGTTGGTACGATTATAGTCACGGTTTCACGATTATTATGCATTCATTAATTTCACAACAATGTATAAAATAACATGAACACTTTAGATTTTAAAGTGTTATTTTTTTGCTACCTTTTGAACCAGAAATAACACAGTAACCAAATAATACAGCACAAAATAATAATAAAGACAAAAGTCCATCTCTCCCTTTGGAATTAAAGAAAGGTGACCTCTGCTCTGTAAACATCCATATCAGTGTGAGGGGAATAAACTGAACTTTACTTTCACCAACTGTCATTCATACGTATACATTTTAATAATCTTTTTAATAATTCATCTAATTTTACATGTGGCCTGAGAAAGTCTCATATCTATTGTTTTGGTTTGTTTGGGTCATTGGTAAATTCAGATGTGCTTCCGTGCTTTGGCTGGCGCTGAGCCAGAGACAACACACTCAGTGCTTTTCATACATCACTATTCATATATCACTATTCAACCACATAATGTT